>JAFBJS010014289.1:320924-338213 GCA_016785265.1 Paraplagusia blochii
GGAGACTCCCAGTATTGAGCTGTGTGATTTGGATTGCAGTCATGGAGACTGCTGCTCCTGAGAGCTCTTCTTCTGCCCCCTGCTGGCGACCATGAACACATACATTCGAACTGCTGTCTCACTTGAGTTTGCAAATGAAGACCTCTCAGGACTGAGACTATCACTTAGATTGTCAGAGCAAGTTGTATCAGACTGCCACTAATGAAACATAAAGTGAATACATGGCCGTGCAGGCAGTCTTTTAATAAAGAGCCGGTCCAAGTCCAAGTCCAGTGCTCTCCGCTGAGAGCTACTACAAAATTAAAAGTTAATTAGCTCACGTTCAAAGCACTGCAGCAAACGTGTTTGGGCGACTAACAAATCCCTCATTCCTGTCTGAAGCTCTCTGCTCGAGCACGAGTTTCTGAATCCAACAATCTGCCAACATTCACTATTTATCTCCTTTTTTATGTGCCCACGTGGGTCAGCGGTTGCACAAGTCTCTCCCCCTTTAACATCGCTGTGAGCAGAGTATTGGCATCATATGGCCCGTCTGGCCTTTGACTTGGCCGGGAGATGCTGGCGCTGGCACGGATTGCGATCCCGTTCTTCAGGAAGTCAGGAGTGTAACAGACAATGTTGCATTTTCAAACAATGTGGGAGCTTTCACCACCATCTCCCTGGCTTGTTATCCAGAGTGCAACGGAGAATTAATTTGAGCCGTCAGGCTTGTGGCCTTTCAACGCCTGTCAGAAGGGCACCGGGAATGGATGTTGAGAGGCAGAGTGGAGCGAGGGGGGACATCAGCTCAACACCTCCAGGGATAACATGACAGAATACCATGGGCAACCAGTGATCATGCTATGCCACGTCGTCTTAATGAGACATTGGCTTTTGCTCTGAAACTGGATAATACTGAAGAAATAATAACATCTCTATTTCCATAGTTAAAACGCCACCACCGGTATCTGCCTCTCATTTGACAACTCATTACTTTTCACAAGAGTCACATCTTTTTCCTGATTTATGACATTTTTGGGTGCTTTAGGGACTTCGGGAAGTCCAATCACAGAAACACCCCCCACCGATGAAGTTCTGCTCTTCACGCTGTGCCCTCTCTCCCGGTTCATCGTGGGCTTGCCCAGGACGCTCTTAAGCTGCTCCCAGAAAAACGCCTGCTGGTTGACCTGCTGCGGCCACTCCAGGTACGTCTTGGTGCTCAGCATCTTCTTCAGCTTGCAGTACTTACTGGGAAGAGAGCTGGGGTCGATGGGCTCCTTCACCACCAGGATGACGTCACTGAAACTCTTTCCCATGGCCCTTTGCTGGGCGAAGTACAACTCGTAGTTACACCACTCACTGTTGACGAAATGCCTGGAGAGGACGAAAATAACCTGGGGAGGAGAAACAAGGAATTTAAACGCTACGTCTGACAGTCAACTTTATGTTTTAATAAGCACAGTTATTTAAATTTGACTAATTTATCAAATTAAATTTGACAAACTTTCATTATAATTAAAACATAGCCACTCAGATCTGGTGTAATTCAACATTTGAATCTTTTACTCTGTCAATACCAAACAGAAAAGAGCAGAAAAAAATATTAAAGGTTTGTTGAAAATATTCAAATCATCCACTCATTAACCTCAATCACAGTGGTGCAACCATTAATGATGGAGAACAAGTGCAGAGGAAACACCACAGCCATGAATCATTTTGACAAGGCCAATGTTATTGATATAATTATTCAATACCCTCAAGAATCATTATTGGCAATTTAATCTTGAAAACCCGAAAAACCCATGCCTGCTTATATAATATGTGTCTTAAAAGTGTTATGGGGATAAACGGCTGTATATTAAAGTAAAAGTCACTAAATGGCAGCCCTTCAGTTTATTTCATTTTATTTCTTATGTATCTGTTACCGGGTCACAAGGCTAGCAGGCACCTTCCACTCTTATCCATTACCTGGTGTTAGGGGCAACAGTCTCCGTGACTGCCACCCAAATCACACTTTGCTATGAGCACCTCACTTGAGGTTGTAGATTCAAACCTGAAGCCTTGTGTACCCAAGGCTTTCTTAACCATTAGTCCACTAGTCCTCGTTATATTTATCTATTTTAATTATCAGGCAGGTGTGAGATTTTAGTTTATTCACCACACAGGATAAGAGGATGATGATGGATAGATGGGGATGTATGCAGAATGCTGGTGCCACTAACTGGATACCACCAGCATTTTTTCAATCTAAAATTTTCCAGAATTTTAGATCACCAAGAAATTAATAAATATGACTAGTTCGATATCGGATGCTATGGGAATCAGAATTTAGGTGTTTGGACAATATTGGATATCGGTAAATGTTAAAATCCGACATCTTTAACTTTGGTACTGAGATATTAACAGCATTTATTTGCTGCATTGATGTTAACATTGACTTTAACCCCATGTGGACACATTGCTTTTGCTCCACTGATCAAATTTGCTCCATCACATTAACCGCTGTGGTACCTTTCTGCTGCTCTCAATGTTCTCAATGATGTTGTCAATGATCCACTTCCCAGGCATGAAATCCCGCTCATGAATGCACAAGCGGTAGGGATTCCTGTTGTTTTCCAAACAGGGCAGGAGCTGCTCCCTGACCCACTCAGCATCACAGTGGCTGTACGATATAAAGGCGTGGTAGGCGAATGACGACATCTCTCCTGCCATCTTCTCCTTATGAGCTCTGTATTTGGCCCTGATGATCTGGTAGGTGGCTTTGGTGTACCACGGAAGGTCGAAGATGTAGCAGATCAGCACCAGGATCAAAATCACAGCCGTTGTCATGGCCACCGAGATGATTATTACGAGCCTGATGTCGCAGGATACTTTGCTGGGCAGGTATTGGGAAATGACCGTGTTAAGGAAGGGTTCTGGGTGATAGCACTTATAGTTCCAAGGCCAGTCAGTCAAATTGACCGTGCCTTTTAAAACTGTGCTCTGGACAAAAGCATGAAGCTCACATGTGCAGTGGTAAGGATTATTCCCAGCTGTCAGTCGGGACAGTCGGGGCATCCCATTGAAGGACTCTGTGCTGATAAGGCCAAAGGAATTCCCATCCAACGCTAGAAACTGCAGCAAAGGACTTCTCCAGGCAGTTGGGATGAATTTGATTTTATTCCCAGTCAGCAAGAGCTCCTTTAGGTTGGCTGCCTTCTCGAAGTACCTCATGTTCAGCTGGTCCAGACCACAGTAGGACAAGTCCAGGTATTGCACCATGGTGGGCAGACAACAAAGGGCTTCCATGTCAAAAGAATTGTGATGCGCGATAAGATGAGTGATGTTCGGTTTCCAAACACAACCTTGGCTCTTTTCAACAGATCCTAGTTTGTTGTTGCTCACGTCCAACACCGTCAAGCTTTTGAATTCCTGCGTCAAATGCGACAGATCTTTGAGGCTCATCAGTTCGTTGGTGCTGAGGTTAAATGTGTGAAGATTGGGCACGTGGCCCCTGTAGTCACACCTCTGGTTGGAGAGATAGTTATCCTGAAGCCGATTGTTGGAGATATCCAGCAGTTGAACGCCATCCATCTCCGCCCAGGAATCACAGGGAACAAAGTTAAAGTACACGTATTGAATGGATAGATGTTTGATTTTGTTGAACCAGGTGAAACGCCAATCAAACCGTAGCACATCGGGGTTGCTGATGTACCTGCAAGATACAATAGTTTATTGGACACACGTCTGATTGTCAAAATGTAATTATTAAACATTTTCATGAAAAAAAAAAAATAGTATAACTGGAACAGAATAAGATGCGGACTCCAGTGATTTTATAAATGTATTGCAACATGTATATTAATGTATGTCATAAACATATACGGCAACATTTTCTACAACCCTGCTATGATTATTTACTTATTGTTATGCCATAAAAGGGACAATATTTACGAATTTTACTGCCACCATGGGGTCAAATGTATTTTGTCCATGCTGTTGTTTATATAGAGCAGTGCTTCCCAATTTTTTTCTGTACGCCCCCCCTAGCAAGAAGAAAACAATTTGCGCCCCCCCGACCCCACCATCCACTATACGCCACAACTATAAATAACAGCATTTGTCTATAAAATAGTTCTAGGTACACCTCTGCATAACATACTTGTTAACATAAAGAAACAAAAAAAAGAGATATAGTTTAACTTACAAGGATGTGCAATCACACTTTATTGTAGTACGGCGGAAAAAAAAGCATGTTCCCCAGGGTCACACGCGCCCCCCTAAGCATTGCACCGCGCCCCCCAGGGGGGCCCACCCCACACTTTGAAAACCCCTGATATAGAGCATTTCAGTATCACGGCTGTCTTCCGAGGTCAATGGTTTGTAACATTCTCACAGGGAGCGGTGACAGTCACATGTCTTGTTCGTGAGTGCTTCCTGAAAAATATTGTTTTACTATAAACTTTTTACACTAAAGATTACAGACAGATACAGTTTATGGAGTGGTTTGTTTTGACTTCTTGTTGCTGTGATCACCAATTTATTGTGCTGATAAAGTAGCAGCAGTGGATGACGCACTTCTGCTGTCTGATGAGTTTATAACTGTCTGGGTGCAGATTCCAGGAAAGGCCCATTGGTGTATAAGAAGGAAAGGAAATTCATTGAAACTGTTTCACATCATGAAAATGACCAGAAATGAATACAGTTCCCTGTGACATTTAATCCAAATAAAAAAAGTACTCACCAAAGATCCAGTCGGTCAAGTTTCAGGTCAGTGATGCTTGAACCTGCTCCGCTATCGACAAAAGTGGGTGAACGGGCGAAATCGATGTACTGCAGTCTCAGCCTTTTTATCGGAGCCACCTGCAGGCTGGTCAAAGCCATTCTGAGGAGCTTCTCGTTATATTTGCCTCTGTGAAAGATCAACTGATGGGCTGTTACGTATTTTAAACCCTCAAAAATGTCCTCGTTCCCAGTGTAGTATGTGAATTCGAAGAGATTTCTAAACTGGAGGGCGGTGAAACTCTTGTTGTGCAAATCACGCAGCATGTGCACAAGAGCATCGGGCCTCTGATCTATGGCCATATCAAATTCCATCTGCTTCGTCTGAATGACTTCCAAACTTTCGGGCTCGTAGTAGCTCAGGTTTGAGGAGCATTTAATCGCAAACCCTTGTAACCTGATGTTCTTTAAGGCCTGGAAATCTGACTTCTTTAGACCCTCCACCAGGGGGCCGCCCATCGAAAGAACTTGGAGTTTGGCTAATTTGGAGAAGCCATCATCCAGAGTGGCACGTCTGTAAAGGTTGTTAGACATGTAGAGCCTCTGGAGGTTAGTCAGAGACGTCAAAGCTGGAGCAGGTATTTCCGGTAGTGAGTTGTTGAAGATGTTCAGATGTTCCAGAAGTGGGTTGTTTGTAAATGAGTCATCATGGATATATGAGATGTTATTGAACTGCAGCTGAAGGACGCGCAGCCTCGGGAGGCGGCTGAAGTCGTCGGCCAGGACAGCTTGAAGTTTGTTATAGGAAAGATCGATGTCTTCAAGTGTGGCTGGAAACGATTCCCAGGGAATGGTGGAGAGCTGTTGGCCTAAACAGTCTGCAGAGCGGTCGGAGTTGAAGATGCGACAGGGTCTTTCCATGAAGTTGGTGGTGGAGGGTGAGGTTGATGGGGGGGTTGGAGATGTGAGAGCTTCAACCAGCAGAACACCAAAGAAAAACAGCCTGAAAGTCATTCTGACATACCTGTAAAAAAATAAAAATAAATAAATTCATCTATCAGTATATTAAACTTCTTTTACATTGTAGTGGACACTGACAGAGTTGGACATATTATGTGGTCATAATTCACCATGTGTCTTCACCCATATGTTTGCATTGTTGGTAAGTTGGTTCTATCGTACAACTGATAGTACTGTTCTGTTATTACGATGTTGTCCCTTTAGAGTCGGGGGCATTGTGGGTATGTTTTCGTTCTAGCAGGTTGTTGTTGTTTTTGACGAGTTGAATAAACGACACGCTGTTGCGTGCTCTAATCAAGAAATTGTCTCTTTGTTGCTCTCGCACCGCAATTTCTACAACATTCTCAAAAAATAGTCAGTAGCAGTTACTAGTTAAAAAAAGACAGACAGACAGTGAATGTTAGTGGATCAGTAGGTTAGCAGTACATAAATAGGTTAATGTATGTAGTATTAGTAGGTATTAGTAGGTAATAATTGTTGCTGAGTGTGGTGCTGATGTGTAATTGCAATCTAAATTGTTATTGTGATAACATTTCACTATGTCAATATTACTACAGTGATAAGTATGTTTAATAATATATCATAATTTATCTTCATATATATACATACACACACACATAAATATGCATGTATATATAAAGCATACCTACATGCATATATCTTATATACCCAAATGTATACATGCATACATACATACATAATAAACATATTAAGACACATACAGCATGTCCATACGATATATTGATTATCCATATACACACAGGCACACCCACATATCCATGTATGTACCAATATATGCAAATTTATGCAAACAAAAACATATGGCTAAACTTACACGTGCCTTGTTAAGGACATACCATATACACATACAATAACATAGCTGTAGTTATATTATGTTACAGCTAATTATGAGTATAGAACATGCTATAAAATATAAAATGTATATAGAAATATAAGAGTATAGTGACATTGCACCTATTGCTCATGCTTCCCCAACTCTGGTTGTTTTTCCCTCCCCTACAGAAAAGCGTTGAACTGTTGAAATGCCCGGTGGACAAAGGATTTCTTGAGTCTATAGGCCCATCATAAATGTCTCAGCCAATGGTCCTTGACATTTTTTCAGTGACACCAACTGACTCCCTGAGCTTCGACATAAAACCTTTTACATATAGTGTTAAGGTTTGTTTTTTCCTTGAAATAAAAACCATCATTATGCTGATAATGATGGCAATGAATACATAAATAGGGTGTTTTTTTTTTTTTTCAATTTTGTCTGTCTTTGTAGGCAGAAGAAGAGAATGACACTAAATTTGGATTTAAGAAGAATGTCCCTAGGGGCTACATTAAGTGGTAAGGACCGGAAGACACAGAATACGTCTGCAGACTAAAATATTCAAAACAAAAAAAAAACTGAGAAATAGAGAAAAACATTTTTTTTTTGTTAAAAGCTTCATGCAAACTTTGTCATCAAAATGCCATACCTCAGCATGTCGTCTGCTCATGACTGAGCTCAAACCCACACCCTTATGTGTAATTCTATAGGATTTCATGCTGCACTAACTGAAAACATGGGTAAAGAACACACTGACAGCATCAGAGTACGAACGCACATTCTGCAGTCTTTGCGTACACCCACACAGTGAGTCTGCAGGGAGTAAGATACTACACTGGTGCGTGCCGTATAATATAACAAAAAGTCATTGGTTCACTGCTCTGCAACAGCACTGATACACTACAGTGTGCACTTACCCCTCTGCTCCGGATGACAGTGTCTGTGCTGACGCTTTAAAACCCTCCCCACCTCAACCTTTATTTATGCACTCCCGGGTTTAAACACACACTCGTGGAGAAACATTCAGAATTTATGACTCTCCGTCCGACCAAACACCGGTTGTTTTCCCTCGTCCACAGAAGACGTGACTTGAATAAACATCCACGTCTGGACTGATCACACAACCTGGTACTGTAATGTTCCTGTTCCTGCAAATTAGCAGGGTGATAGTATGTGAGAGTGATATCACGCAAATAGGTCACTTCACCAGAAGCAGTAGTCATAAAAAAGGGAAGCAAAAGATAAAATATATCTATAATTTTGAGGACAAATGAAGTATGTGAGAATTTTATTAAATCAGAATTTACCAAAGGTTCTAACAGGTATGGTACCAGAGATTAAGATCAATCAATCAACAGAATTAGCATTGAAAGAAGCCAAGCCCTAATGCTTTGTTTAATGAATAATATATACAGTCATGGAAAAAAATTATTAGACCACTCTGCTGTTTTCTTCAATTCCTTGTTCATCTTAATGCCTTGTTCCACTAAAGGAACACAAAACCATGCAATGACTAAAAAGCACTGTATTTGTCAGTACAATGTTATTGCTAGTGATGTAGGAACAGAAGTGATTTTTGTCACTGTCAATAAAACCATGCAAAATGGCCAGAAATCAGCTCTGAAATTAAACTGAATTATGAGCCTTTTTTGTTGTTATTATATTTGTCCAGATTAATGTAGATTAAGTGGAAGCAAACTTTTAAATGGACAAGAAATTAAAGACAGAGTGGACTAATCATTTTTTCCATGACTGTAGATGGTTAACTGACTGAAGACATTTTTAATTGAAAACTATACACATTTACAGCCTGCATCTGACTAATTCTGGCTAAGAGATGAGTGTCAGCTCAGGTGAAGGGAAAGCTTTACAGGACGGTTGTGAGACCAGACATGATGTATGGATTAGAGACACTAGGAATAGAGGTCCAAGCCAAAAACCTGCCTCCAAACCTGATTGCCAGAGGAACCAAGATAAGTGTTCGTCTGGGGCAGCCCGTCTAACAACTATTGCTGTTAGAAGTTACTAATTTAGCTAATTTAGCCTCACGTTTCTGAAGTTTACCAAAATGTTGACCATAACAACTTGAAATCAGCCTGGAAGCTAGCAGTAAGCTAAGGCCATCAATGGCTTTTTTGCCTTTTACCAGCTCCGCCAATTAAAAAAATTCAGAACACTATTGATGAACACTTATGACCTTCTATTTATCTGCTTTATCTATCTATATGACTGCCAACCAAATCACACTGCACCACACTGTACCTTCCTCTAGGTCAGGGGTGTCCAAACTGTTCCACAAAAGGTCACTGCGGCTGCAGGTTTTTGTTCCAACCAAGTAGCAGCACACCTGAGTTGACAGGTTTAATCAACTGATCACAGTCATCAGACACCTGATTGGTCAAGCTATGTGCTCTTGGTTGGTTGGAACAAAAACGAGCAGCCACACCGGACCTTTGTGGACCAGTTTGGAGACCCCTGGTCTAGGTGAAGCCAACTGGCCTAACCAGGATTCTAACTTGCCCAGGAGGTGAACACTGAGTTTCACGGAGACGTTGACTCTGGGCCATCCACAGCAAAGCTCTCAGTATGGAGCAGTGTGATTTAGGTGGCAGTTTGGGAGACTGCTGCCCCCTAGACTTGGTACTGGATAAGAGAATGAAGATGGAGAGGAATAAATGAACCTAGGTATTTGCAGCAGTTGGTGCCAGAGCCATATAACTTGAAGAGAAATTGAAACATTTTAGGGTTTAACCAGCGCAGACGATGATAATTTACGCTATTTTTCTCTCTCCCCCATGAAGGCAATATCACTTCAATAAATTACGGAAGGATGTTTCAGTGATTACTTCTGCTCCTCTTCCTTCTCGCTTATATTAGCAAATGAAAACAGAGGTGCAGCTGCGTTGCTGCTCTGCAGAGGAAATCAAAAGCATCTCGTTCATATAACGTGGTCAACAGCGGACATCTGTTCCAGTAAACTGCCATTAGATTAGCATCAATAATATTGACTCAGCGCTTTAACTCTTCCCGTGTTGTAAAGTGGGGCACGAGGTGAGGAGTGGAAATGAAACCTTCTCATATTTACACAGTTTTGCTCATGGAGATATTGCTGATTTGGAAAACTGAAGGACTGACATCACGGAGGAAAATGTAATTATACCCTGATAGGTGGGTTTGAAATGGGAAAATGTGGAAATTGCACCGGTAAACATGTTGGTAATCAAGTCATTTTAAAGTCTCTTCCATGAACTAAAGAAGATTCCCTGTCTAATGGAAAATTCCACCTTAAAATCAACAAAATAAATTAACTGACACTGAAACTAAATAAACCTGTGAGTAAAAAAAAAGCTGTCTCAGAGAAAAAAAGGTAAACGAATACTGACCTTTAAAGTCTATCTCAGTTTGATATTTAACTTTCCTGGTAGGGTTTTTTTTTTATGCAGTAAATCATTCACATGTTGATTAGGGGAAAGTCTCCTTATCTTTGGAATGTGCACAAAAATTCCTGCAATGCAGAGCTCTGTTCCACACTGCCGGACTTTTTAATAACCTGAACCTCGAGCACGGTATTCACTGTGTGTTTGTTGACATCCGTAGACTATATATGAAAGTCATATGTTCTTTACAGCCTCTGCACAAGGCACACAGGACATATAGCGCCTCCTCACTGGTGCGGTCCCTCACGTGCTTCCTGATACACTCCAGACTTATATAGTAGATAATCAGTAGGAATCCCCCACACTCGCTGGGGCACGTGTTGCAACAAAACGAATGAAAAATGACAGCAAGTCCAGGTTCAATAATTAAACTGTGTGAGACGAGTCTAAACGGCACATTAACGAGTCCCTTCTTGTTGCAAGTTTGAACATTTTAATTTTGATTCACATGTACCATATAGAAATTAATCTGCCACCTGGCACTGGAGATATTGTGTTCGATTTGACAAACAAAAATCTTCGCCAAAGACAATTTTAATGTTCACTTCATTGACAGGACGAAAATAAAATAAACCAGGGCTGATTTAAAAAAAAATAAATAAATAAAGATGATGAGACCATATTGTCGTTTGACGTAAATTTCTTGCACATAAATGGCCCAAATGGGCATTTTTGGCCAAAACGGGAAGTTGTGATGATTCAAACTATTACCAGTGGACAAAAATTCTGAGATGTAGCCAAGGACATTTGCAAAATGTGTCAAGTTTATCATTTTATTTTATGCCAAATAAATGTCAACGTTAGAATCCACCCCAGCCCTGTTCTTGTTCTCCATGAATATATATTTTCTTGTTTGTATTATGTATGTTTGTCTTATGTATTTTCTACATCAGGCACTTGCCTGATGTATGTGCAATATAAATATTGGTTGTGTGTTGCCCCAACACGCTCCACTACTCACTCCTCTGTGGTCAAAATATCCATTTTCACTCTTACATGACGTCCTTGTGGAACAAACAGTAGTTCTAGATGCCTACATTCCCCAGAATGCAACACAAAGGTGCTATTCACCTGGTATGTGTCTTTTTTTGGGGGTTTTATATTATCAAAAGAGTAATGAAACAATCATTCAGTCATCCATCTTCATCCTCTAATCTGTTTTCTGGGTCGCATGGAGAGTAGTCTCCATCATTGCCACACAAATTGCACTGTTCCACACTGAGCCACTTGCTGTGGGTGGTAAACCCACTGTAAGTTATGTGGGTCTGGACGATGGCAACCTGGCAGCTGGTGGACTTAGAAAGAAACAGTACATTTTGCCGAAGCATAATCCCAAGAGCTTAAAAAAATGTTCTTTTTATGCAATTTCTATGCACGTTTTTAAGAAAAAGAAAACACAAAAATATAAATATAAATTCAGGCCTTAGTTTTGGCCCAGATTCAATGTCTCTAGAGTTCACCTCCTGGGCAAGATCAAATCCTTGTTTGAGTGGTTGACTTCCAGTGGCCAGTTTTTAAATACTACTTTAAATACTTAGTTTTCTTTAACACTTTTCACCTCTCCGTCCAAGAGGCTTCTTGGTTCCAGCTGACAAGGGTTCTGGCATTTAAGCTGCAAGAGTCTGCATACGCAAGTTGGTTTCCTCCTTATGATGGATCTGTTTATCTGGTTGTCAGGGTTCAGGGAGAATTTTCTGGGAAGGGAATTCAGAACAACATTATTGGTAGATGAAATGTTGTGTCTCAACAGGCCTGCTGTGCTGAGAGAATGTTCTCCAGATTGACATAGATGGCTCCATTTAAACTCTTTGTCTTCCCTGACCAGGATATGGACATTCTCATCCACAAAACTGTTTTTTTTGTCCTCCAGATGCCCTGATGAGCTGGCTCTACTGTGCCCTTGAGTACGTTTGTACAGTGGTTGCTGGGTTTCATCAATGTAGAGTTAGGGGCAGGCCTCATTACGCTGTACTGCATACTGTTTGTGTCCACTCACAGATAAAACTTGTCTGGGAGTATCGTGGAGTTTTAGGCTGGTGTTTGGTGATGATTTTACTCAACATCTCAGGAGAATATATTAAAATTCTGTATGTTTCTATTCTCCTCTCTGTCGTGTTTGGCAGCTCTGGAGAAGGTTAAAAGACTTTGATGACTGAGAACCTACAGAGACATCTCAAAACAAGACACCAGACTAATGGAAACATTTTAAACTGCAGGATTTGATTGTAAATGTGTTGTAGATTTGGTTGTTATTCTAATGTCTGTGGACCGTGTCATTTTACTCATTCATTAGGATTCATTTTGAAGTTGAGATCATGCATCAAATGGCCAACCAGGCTGTCGTAGTGACAACTGTCTTTGCATTGATTAAAGTGTTATATTCGTCTGATGTGTGAGGAAGGATGTCGTCCAGCGACTGTGTATGAAATTGATCCAGCAGTCAATAAACGGTGGCCCGCGGCTTTTATATTGACGTGCACGGGCAGCACTGCCTTCAGATGACACATTAATCCTCAGGTGGACGAGTTCCCTCACGCTCTTCACTCTCATAACAGACACTATGTTTATGTCCATGCAAAACACAGCTGCAGACGAACACTCTCAGGTAAACATGTTACTACTTCAATGCAGTCTTGACGTTGATATGAGACATTCACTCTCTTTCCCTTTTACAGTAATGGTGCTGTTATCTGAGCAGTTCTTTGTCAGATTATTATCTTTTTTTGAAAAGCATTAGAATTTGTTGGGCAACGTAGTTTTAAAGATTTTTCCTTGAGGACAATACTAATAATGAGAGTCCGACAAGTCCAAAAAACACATGAAACACATGAAACGCCATTGCACTGCATGAAGCAAACTCTTATGTTGATGTCTTTTCTGTCAGTATATCAGGGTGTTTGGATTGTAAGTTGAAATTTATAACATGTTACCCGGTATATTAGCTTGGTCTACATCAGCCTAGTGGCCAAAGGCAGTGGTCCCCAACCACTGGACTGGGGACCTGTACCGGTCCGTAGGTGAATTGGTGCCGGACCGCAGAGAAGCAATGTTTCCTTTTGGCGCCATCTGGCTATTACTTCCACTTGATCCATACCCATATCAACAAAAGAACTGACCAATAGAATAGCTAGGATTCCATCATCAATAATGCAACTATATTTGATGAGGAAATATTTTCTCAGTGAAGACAACAATAAATTCAAAATGACGCAAACTGATTTAAACTGTTTGCATTGATGAGTCATTGATAAAAGAAACTAACCTTTTATACCGGTCTGGTAGCAAATAATTATAGGCTCTGTGCACTTGAGAAATCCTTGTTGTGTGCATGCACGGTTAATTCAGGTAGGAAGATTTTATAGGTAGGAAAATATTTCAGAACACCGGAAAGTATATTTATTTGCCACAACTTAATGACCGGTGCATGAAAGAAAGTATCAGACATTTAACTGGTACGTGACGTGAAAAAGTTTGGGGGAAACTGGCCTAAGGAGCCAACCTTGGATCTACAGGGTTCCAGGTTCAAATCCACCAACTGCCATGCTACCACTGAGCATGGCACTGTCCACGCTAACTGCTCCCCAGGTGCTGAAAGCAGCCCACTGTTCACTTTGTTGATGGGTTAAATGCACAGGTCACATTTCACTGTGTGCAGTGGTGTGGGTCACAGTGACAAAGAGATTGTTTCTTCTCCTTTCCTACAATAACTACAACCATAGGGTCCTTACATGGTGCATGGTCATTTCTTTAACAATATACATCTAGTACTTTAATCTCAAAATGGTGATAATTTAAATTAAATGGATGTAAAACCATTAACAGTCCTCTGCCCACAGCTTCAGCTCCACTGGAGCTGACATTTAAAGTCACCCACAGCCTCAGGCTCAGTGGTCATCAAAGATAACTCTGTTAGTGTCTCATTATTTATTTTATTAAACATTAATGCCTCCTTCCTACTTGTTGAATGTTG
The DNA here is from genome assembly GCA_016785265.1 of Paraplagusia blochii. NCBI lineage: Eukaryota > Metazoa > Chordata > Actinopteri > Pleuronectiformes > Cynoglossidae > Paraplagusia > Paraplagusia blochii. Next base: position 334,864 of record JAFBJS010014289.1, read on the forward strand.
AACAATCGCATAAATGATTCAGGTTTTAGCTGTTCACACAGATAATGATGAGAACTATGACGAACATGTCAGACTGTTGAGTTCTTCTCACGTTTACGAAGGTGACAATCAAATGACAGCAGAGAACAATGTGCTCAGAAACTGGGTAATTATCCCACATATAATTTTGTTCAAGACGTTTTGTGCTTGGTGACATACAGGACGCTGCAACAACTATTGAATGAATAAACTGTGATTCACAGTGGTGATATTCACAGAGGCCCAGTGTTCAGACTGGGCTCTAAATGGAAAAAAACAAAACAAAACAAAAAACAAAACAAAACACAATTCTACAGCTAGAAATAGACATAAAAATGCAAAATGTGTAACTATTAATTTTGTCTCTGTTTAAGACAGATTTTTTTAACTTCTGTTTTACTTGTGATGAATAAATCTTGACACTTCCTTGACACCCTTTTTTATATAAAATATAAAATGTAAGTCTGCAAAAATATGTTGCACCTGAAGTCACCTTACAAACCTAAAGAAATTGCACCTTTTAATCATGGTGCCTGAATTACAAGCCAAAAAAAGCTTCATCCCTTATTCATTAACTAATCAAAGGCTCAGGAAAAAAAAAAAAAAAAAATATCAATGAGCTGCTAGAGGAGTTGTTACACTCCACAGAACTGAAAACAGACAGGACACAAATGCAACACTAAACACAGGAACACATGGCATAAGCACAAAAAAAACCCAACAACTGACACCTAAAGAAACTGCACAGCCACATACAGCACACAACATCAACCCAGAACAACAACCCCACATTGATTAAGAAAGGGAGAGAGGTATATGTACCCCAGCACCAGCTGACACCGGTCAGACTGATTACCAGGTGATCACAGGGCACAGGTGAGAGTGATGCCACTGATTACACAGCAGACACAGGCAAAGGGGAAGGAAACAGACTCCCTAAGGACCAGTGATGTTCTTGCAAAAGTCAGGCAAAAATGATTAAATTTACTACTCTGGCCTTGGGGTTAAGGAATTAGACTTGAGTTCGAGTCCAACAGCACGGCACCATCCCCACTCACTGCTCCCTGGGCGCTCAAAGCTGCCCAGTATTCACTCTGGTGATGGGTTAAAGGCGAGACAAAGGACAAATTTCATGTGTCGTTTTTACACTGGCACTTAATTTGGTATTTGCTGCGATGCGAAACCAGTTTCGCTCCCCGTTTGTGTTCACATTAGAAACTAACGCGCATTCGCTCCTCAACTGATGCACATTAACTAATCCACCTCTAGTCGGGGGTTTTGATACCGGATTAACTAATATAAGTGTATATCAATAAAAAGTAAAATGGTTGTCGCTCCCTGTGTGTGTGTGAACACAACAACGACTGTATTAGTTTAACGAGCTCGTAAAGTGCTACGGGAGCAGCTCATCTCCTTTTCAACCGCTAGATGTTGCTGCATTATTAGGCACAGGATTACAAAACACTTCCTCATATTTTCTCTCCTTATCTTCTTCATTGGTTCTTTGTGTCTCCTTCTCATCGCTTTCATACGTCGCCTTAATCTTTCTTTAACCTGTTCCTTTTATTCCTCAAATTTGCACGTGTTTGTTGACAGAATTCATGTTGAATAAAACCGCATATTAACGAGATCTCGTTATACAACCACGTGATCAAATTGAATCTGGACCATGGTTAGACTAATGTGCATTACCTTATTGTGTGTGAATGCAAAGTGGGTATCTAATGCGCAGCGAATACCAAATTCAACTGAATGTGAATACAAAGTGAATCGAATACAGGTTACGGGATCCAATCTCGAATTAACTACTTCGGTATTTCATTCCGAATTGAATGAGAAAACGGTAATGGTGTGCAGTGGTGTGGATCACAATGTCAAGGAGCTTGCTTTCTTTCCTTTACGACATTTCCCCTAAACTTTTAGCTTTTTAGTGATTGTCTGACCCGTAAACATTAAGGTTACTGGTTTTCTTAGGACACCTTAAGACCTGTTCCTGCTTAACTCAGGCAAACATTCAGCTTTTAACCTTTGTCACAATGTTGATGGCTGTGAGTTGTAACCAGCCTGTCTGCTTCTCTTGTTTTCCCACAAAAGGCTATGTCAGTTTGCTCGGAATGCTTCTTAATGAACCAAATATTTGGAAATACCTCTGAGGATTGAACTCATTTTTATATGCGACAAGTCACATTTGAGTGACACTACCTGCCAATTATAAATCAACTCACTGACCCCACTTTAAATGTCCTCACTTTAAAGAACAATACTAATATCACATCTTGAGTGTGTGTGTGTCAATAACTCAGTGAGAAACTATTGCTTCAACAAGGAAGTGACATCGACACAGTTTCATTTTTTGGTTTGGCGGCTGCAGTGTTTTTCCAGTGTTTTGTAGCAGGTTTCTCATCACTGCATGACAAACCCCGAGGCTATGACAGGCATTTCCCACAAATAGTTACGAGTTGCTGCGTCAGGTTTTAATTTATCGTAAGACATGAGGACTTGTTGGAGTATTCACTGACTACGAAAGTGGAGATGTGGCAGAAATATAATCTTTAGAGGTGAAATTGTATTGTATCCCTCAAGGTTTTAATGAACTTCAGTTAATCAAAGAACCAAGATAACAAATGTTCTTCTGTTTAAGAACATAAAACCAACCTTACCAAATGTTCAACCCTTCCATATCTTACAAACTCTCAGGCCTGGACTCAAAATCCAGTTTCTACCAAAAACAGATGTGAAACCACGTGCACTCTTCTATCATAGATTATTTATATGATGATGATTCTCGAGAGATTCTTCCCACTAGCTGACCTTGTTTTCTGGAAGACGAGGCAGATAGAATAATTATCGTTATGTTTTTGTTTATTTGTTTGATCCTTTCAGAGTAAAGCTGTTCCTCGCTGCAGATTAGATCAAATAATTCTTCAAAAGGTCAAAGTTTTGTCTTCTTTGGATGCAGGTACTCAAAATTGGAAGATTGTTCTAAGTGTCTTCCGGTAAACTCACACACCAACAGCCACAATGATTGTTCAAAATGGAACTTTAACTGAATTGAAGCAACAGAATTTCCTTAAGAATCACTTGAGTGTACAGAGTGTATCATTGACCTCCGATAGTTCATTCATACATTCATCTACATCTGCTTTTCCATTACTGGGTCATACTGGGAGGCCAAAATCACACTGCTCCCTCACTGCATCCATCAATCTCCTCTTTGTCTCCAACCTGGTAGCTCCATCCCTAGGATCGCTCTTCAACCAGTGTATCCACTGTCCTTCCTCTGAACATGTCCAAACCATCTCAATCTGGCTTCTCTACCTTTATCTCCGAAC
>JAFBJS010014289.1:338445-352215 GCA_016785265.1 Paraplagusia blochii
TGTATAAGAGACAGATATATAAATAATGGTAACAGTAAAATAACAGCATAATAGTATAATAAACAGTATAATAAATGTACATCATGGCATTGTCAATCAACAAACATGGTTGTTGTTTTTAAGCGGGTGACAACGTTATACAACTCAACGTAACACAACATTAAATACCATAACATACAGTGACAGTGTGAAACTATATCAACTTTTAAAGGAAACATAACAGGATGCAGAGACATCACTAACATCCCACTGTTTGCTGGAGAGAAAAAAAAAAAAAAAGTTTAAAGCCCCAGAACAACTTTCCAAAAAACATTAACTCACCCAAGATGGTGCGTTTGTTTTCCTCCCGCAGCTTGACTTGACTCGAAGCACATTTTAACCTTTGCTGTGAGCTCCCGCTCAGTCAGAAGTGACTCAACAGCCCATGAATTTGTCTTTGGCAGCACTGTCACTTTCTCTCTCTCTCTCTCTCTCTCTCTCTCGCTCTCTCTGCACCAGTCCCTTAGTCTGTCTTCTCCTCTCTCCCTCCCTCTTTCTCCTGCCTGCTCTTTCTCTCTCGCTCAGGAATGTAAAAAAGTGCCTGAGATTTTTTTTTTTCCACCTTCTGCATTTTGGAAAACAACCCAACTAGAACTAAAATCCAGATTTCTATATTTGTCTAGGGCCACCACGTTTGTCTTCCATATTTGTCTTTCATATAATATAACCGAACATTTATCTTCAGTTATTATTGTTATTATAACTATCTTCAGTTATTATCATATCTTCAGTTTCATTACTGTTGGCCGATACTCAGACAAGGAAGTAAATACTAAAAAAATCTGGAGCAGTGACGCTCAGATTCCTTCATGGTTTGTCATGGAGAGCTTTGTGACGGGCTTTATTAGACTATGAACCGTCTCACTCTGCAGTTTATTGAACTCACATGTCTCCGATGTCATTGCCTATACCGCTCTGATGCTTTCTTGCTGATGCGTCTCTGATGATATATAGCTCCATTGTTCTGAATCCACCCTTCCAGTCCTACTGGTCCTGCTCACATTGTTGGTCCTGTTGCTTTCCCTATCTCTCTCTCTCGTCTTTCTGCTCACATTTTATATTATCATTATATTGGTTTATCTGTTTTGCTTGTTTTTTGTTAGATTGTGTAGTTGTTAATACATTTTTGGGGGTCTGCACCAGTTAAATTAGTCCCATCTTACCTGTCGTGCTATGTTAGGCTTCTGTGTAAAACCTTGCAACAGCAAAATGAACTGTGAATGAAGCCTGGGGAAGGTTCTGTGACTGTTTGGAGCTGCATTCCTTCTGTGAGAAATGTGAGAAATTTCTGTGAGAAATTTTCCAATGTCAATCTTGACATTTTTGATGAAGACACGGTACATCTGAAATTTAGGTTGTCAGTAATTTCAACACAGCCAAAATGTCATTGTCTCTAAAGTAGGGTTGTCCTGTTAGGTCTGTCTGTCCCTTTTCCTGGTGTTTGCTGGTGCGGGTAATCAGTGTGATCACAGTCACCTGTGTCTTCGTCATTGTGAAATAGCTCGGGGAGTTTATCTATTGTGAAGAGTTCAGTGTTGAAGACTGACGTGTTTGAGAAGTAGAGTTAATTAGTAGGACATGATAATGAAGCAGAGCATGTGCTAGCCCCATGTTTCACTTTTTTTGTCTTCACCTGTTGTTTTTTTTTTTTTCATTATTAAACTTTACACCAAAGACAAGTCTCCCAGTGCTACTTTTGGGTCTTACCATGTCATGCCGTTGAAGACACTCAACCATAACATGTCCAATATTACCTATTGCTGAATAACTGATATTGTCCAAGCATTTAGCTTTTACGATATTGACATATTCTGCCATTAGCTCTAAGAGCTAAGGTAAACGTCTCAAAATACTATAAACAATTCCAGCAAATTTGTGAAAAGTCAGACGTTTTGTTATCATTTTTTTTATAATCAGAGTGAAAATACGATATTGATCTTATCAATATCACTTTATGATGTTATTTACATTACTAGCCAACATCCCTAGTCTAAATGGTTTCTTGAACAGAAAATGAACAAGAAGCAACCAAGTCTGAGGCACACCACTGAGCTCATTTCTGTGGTTCTATTGTTTAAAGTTGCCCTCTTGGTGTCTGTCTCCTGGAAAGGAAAACTTCAGATGATGATGGCCACCCCCCCTTGTCAATCAATCAATCAAATCAATCAAAAACGGTATAAACCTTAGGGAGAACCACAGGAGAGGGATCCAATCCCTGGACAGACAGACAGTATAATGGATGTTACCAGAGCATAAAAATACAATACAATAACCCAGTACAAAGGTACGATGTAAATGAAAAAATTCTCATATATACATATATCTAACAAACACAGTTGAAGTTCTTCCAGTAGGAAATCAAATTTACAAAATAGCTTATAATGTCAGTAGCGATATTGGTTATGGTCATCCTAGGTCTGGCATCGGACAATTCACCAGCAACAACAGGATTGGGAAAGAGAAAGAAAACAGAAAAGAAAATGTGGCAGCCCTTGTGTGTTTTACTAGATACTTTAGCTGCAGAGTAACGTTAATCACTGTTGATTAGTCAACCAAACCTATGCTCTAACCTGATTTCTTCTTTCCTGCTGTAACTCGAGACAATGCTCAGCCTCATTATCCTTTAATGATTGCAAAACCTTCAGTGACGGAACTTACGGTAATCAAATCCTCTTTGCTGTGTTTTTTTAGGTGTTGGCCCATATGCTTATGTGTCTGATCTGCTGCCCGTAAATGCACTCAGGTGATTGACGTGTGGTCCATTGAGTGAGACAGTTGTTGTTATTGTCAGTGTGTGTGTGAAGAAAAGTCACTCAGATCCAAAGGTTTTTTATTTTTACTTAAACAGAACCATAGTCCAGAACTCTATTCGTTATTGAGGAAATCCAGGTATTGTTTGTCCTGTGCACCTGGCTTGACACTAGAACAGGACCTAACATTGTGTCTTGGGGTCAAACAGTGTGAACATTGTGAACAAGAGCAGTCAATACTTCCTGCTTTTTTAGGTGGTTTCACTTTGTGACAAACATTTGCAGTGATTTCTTTTCTCAGAAAGACCTGTATAAGACTATTTATTATTGACTTCCTGTTCTAGTGCATTCAGCTACAATTTTTACATTGAGAACAGAGGACCATATCAAGCGCAGTAGTTACTGTGCTTCACTGTGTTGGATATTATTTATACTCCGGGTCTTTCTCCTATTGTTAAGTGTCAAACATAAGGCCCGTGGGCATAAAGCAGTCTTCTAGGGTGTTTCATTTGTCATAAAATATTAAGAAATCACAATAAATATCTAATATACTTGGATATATTTGCATTAGAAAAATGGAGAAATAGACAAATTGTTATTTATTAAACTATCAGTAAGGTTTGCCACTTGGCATCTAATTAGGTTGTTTGAACCAAATTGAAAGGTAGCAGTGGTGGCCTAGTGGTTAAGGAAGTGGACTTGGGTTGAGGTTCTAATCCACCAGCTGCCAGTTAAATTAGTTTTTCTCCTTAGTGCCCGCCTGTCCGTCCTGGGTGAGGATCCCCTCCACTGTCCTGAGGTTTCTTCCTTTTTTCCCTGTCTGGGTTTTTTTGGGAGTTGTTCCTCAGCCGGTGCAAGGGTCTATAAGGGCAGGGGGCTTTTTCCTGTTGTGTTTAATGTATCTTGTTTATTTTATATAAATGTTTGTGAAGTGCCTTGGGACAACGGTTGTTGTGATATGGCACTTTAAACAAATAAAGTTGAAGTTGAAGTTGCCAGGAGCAGTGCACTGTATGGAGCAGTGTGATTTGGGTGGCAGTCGAGGAAACTGCTGTCCCCGAACCTGGCGACTAAAAAATAGGATAAAGATGAACTAACCAATCAAATGGGTCCTAATTTATAATGTGAATCCTTCTTTTGCCATCATTAAATCATATAAACACGCATGGGCCTATTTCTATCAATATATCTTCTGATCGCCTTGGCCTCCTGACAGTAGGGGGTGTTACTTGTGGAGCAGTTGCTATAACAGGTTAAAATTCTGAACTTCAACCCAACACTATAGTTGGTGTCTAAATTTAGCGATACTGCAGTCATCCTGAGGACAACTGCCAGGATATGGACTAATAATGTCCCAAGTATCGCACTATTAGATGTGACTTTTTCCAGCATTCCTTAATAATCCACTGCAGCAGTCCACCGATGAATCCTGGGCTAATAATAACTGTGTCATTCCACAGGTTTCAGTCTTGGTGAGTTTGTTTCATTAGACAAAAAAAAAGACATCTTTATTAACAGTGTTAGATTTGCATGTCTTACAGCAGTCACATTTACTACATGCTGGCCTCAGATCAGATATGCATAAAGACAAATCCCAGGGATATCACCATCTCCCAAAAAAGCCTTGTTCCATCATTCTGACAGATGGCTTTAAAAGAAATTCTGCCCAGAAACTAGTTGGCGAGTAGAGCACTAGATAATACTGGCAAGTGCCACTGGATACAGAAGATGGACGTTTTTATATTTATATTTATGTATTTACCGGAGATAATAAGGAATAAAGGAGAAGAAGGGAGGGAGATAGAGATCTCTGTACCACAGGATCCCTAGCATTGCTAATTCATAGCAGCATATCTAGTACCATATCTGGGACATAGCATAAACTACACTTTTTTATATTTTTTTCAATACTCCATATCACTATTTAGGAAGGAAGAAGGAAGGAAAGCTAACTCCTTGTCATTGTGACATTGTGATCCATACCAACAACATAATTACCTCTGCATTTAATCCATTATCTAAGTGAACAATGGGTGTGGGCAGTGCCATGCTCAGAGGACCTCAGTCTTATATGGTTTTCACACTGGCACTTAATTCAGTATTTGCTGCGACATGAAACCAGTTGAGCTCCCCGTTTGCGTTCACATTACAAACTAACGCGCATTTGCTCCTCAACTAATGCACATTAACTCATCCAACTCTAGTCGGGAGTTTCGATACCGAATTAACTAATACTGGTGTAAAGCAATACAAGTAAAATGATTGTCGCTCCCTGCGTGTGTGAAAACACAACAACACCCGTATTAGTTTAACGAGCTTGTAAAATGCTATGGGAGCGGCTCATCTCCTTGTCAACCGTTATATGTTGCTGCATTATTAGGAACAGGATTACAAAACACTTTCTCATATTTTCTCTCCTTATCTTCTTCATTCGTTCTTTGTGTCTCCTTCTCATCGCTTTTATACGTCGCCTTGATCTTTCTTTAACCTGCTCCATTTATTCCTCAAAATTGCACGTGCATTTGTTGACGGAATTCATGTTGAATAAAACCGCATATTAACGAGATAATGTTATATAACCACATGATCAAATTGAAACTGGACCATGGTTAGACTAATGCGCATTCGCTCCCTTATTGTGTGTGAATGCGAAGCGGGTATTGAATGCGCAGCAAATACCGAATTAAACTGAACTGAACTGAGTGTTAACTTGGTAGTTGGTGGATTTGAATCTTAACCCCCAGGCCACTACTGCCTAAACTTGTCCAACTTGTCTGCCAAACTCATCTTTCTAACTATTAATTCATATTATCATTATCATTCAGCTTTTTTTTTCATTTGGTGCCATAATTTACCCAACAGTTAGTGCAGAAAAGTTATCTATTCACGATTTGTGCATCATTTATCTTAGTTCATGTAAATTCTCTATCTCTCTGTTCCTCACATTGGACCCATCGGACCCTCTGGTTTGTCTCGGTTCTTCTAAAAGATCATCATTTTTATGTACTAAATAAAATACCTTTTATATGAAGAGTGTCCTCAGGTTCTTACTCCAAATCTTCAGCTTGATCAGACTCCTGCAGCTTTCTTTATGACCACCTGGCTATAATCGTTGTAGAGAGCATTGAAAGATGAAGTTAATCAGGTGCCAGTTGAAAGCAGGTGTTAGTGATTGTGACTCCGCTCTGTTGACTTCCCTCACACGTAGAAAAAAGCAAAGTTTCTTTTGTTTCCTTTTCTACGTTTCCTCACATTCCACTGCCATCAAACCAGATTCATAGTTAAAAACAAAACTGTAGCTCAGCTGCTCTTTGTTCTGGCTCTGGGGAATTTGTGCATTGTCTTTACAGTTAGTTACTGTAGCCTGTTGCCATGGAGCTCTCTGAGTTCAAGAATTTTTATTAAAAATCATTAGACAAAGCAGGCTGTGGTGTAGGATGCACTGACTAGGATAAACCGCTGGTTTCCTGCCCATTTTTGTTAACATCCATTATCACCCATTACTGGATCAGACTAGGTAAAGAAAGTAGTGTTGATCATTATTAAAAATTGTCATGGAACTAGTGTTTTTGGACGAAGTGGAAATAAATATTACAAGAGAAAATAAAACTTGAAATAATATTTTTCTTTCTTCTGTTTTTATGTAAGTGTGATTTTTTTTCAAGAATGAGATTATTTCAACTTTGAATGGCATCAAGTTTTATGTTTCTGGGGAGGACATTGTCCTTTTTGTTTTGTTTTTTAACATATTCCTGATCATTGAGTGACAAATGCAATAACCATATACTTGTTCTTGCATTTATTATGTATTTTTTCTTGATATTCTCAAAATTCCATAAGGGATTTTCAGACAATGGTATTTCCTGTTTATAAGTTGCTGAAACAGAACATCTGAATGTTGGCTTCTGTCAAGAAAAGAGAAAAAAAAACAAACAAACAAACAAATAACTATTTCTGTATGTGCTGCTCTCTCACACAAACCTATTAACATTTGTTATTCTCAGTGCAGTGAGTTTCCTACATACATGTTTGACTGATGTCGGGACACCGCTAACTTAAAAACACCCTGCGGGTGTAAGGGCAACAACAATAAAGGCCAAGTCTGACATTTAATCCAGCCTTTTCATGTCCTTCCTGATAAATCAGTTACATTTCACTTACTAGCGAACAGACTCCTGATTACAGACTGGACGTGAATAGAATAACATTCATGGAGAAGGCAACATCAGATTTTGTAATCTAAGATATAATGAAGTGAAAAAGATTTTTTAGCTTTGCCTAATCAACACATGAGAAATTACATTACAATTTCCCCATCAGTGGTATTTGTTTCTTATTCTGTCTCTTTGTAGTCTTTCCAGAACATTTTTAATGTAAATCTTTCTTTACAGAACAACATGAATGTGCTTAAACAAAAACCATGCATTATTATTAAAAAAAAAATAAAAATCCGACAGTATGTAAGGTCTACATACTGATTGGTCGACTCTAGTAAACGTTTGATTTTACCTTGCGGACCAGATTTAATTACTACGTGGGCTAGTTCTGGCCCCCGGGCCAGACTTTGACACCTGTGGCCAAATCAGTCTTGTCAAGTCAGGGGACGGAGCAAGGAATTATCGGCCCCTATGTAAGAACAAACCTAAGACTGCAGCATTTACTACTATAAATATTATTAACGATAGATAGATAGATAGATAGATAGATAGATAGATAGATGTATATATATATATATATATATATACACCGTATATATATATAAAAATATATATAGATATATATATATAGTATATATATACATATACAGTATATATATATACAGTATATATACTGTATATATATATATATAGATATATATATATATATACCGTATATCCACCTTTTCTGCTGTAAAAACCACTGCTCCAACAATGCATTGCAATGGAAAAAAAAATGACACAGTGTCAATTCTTCTGGTCGTTTTTTTTTTTACATTTTATTCATTTTCACCGCACATGTTCAGGGAAACACATGTCAATATGGATTTGTTAGATGAATATCTATTTTACTATAGATATCTGTTATTTAAAAAGACATGTGATGGAATGACAATCCAACTTGTAATAGCAACATTATATAAATTTAATCTTCCCGTTAGTTTAAATAATAATCTTAACAGAGTTTGGCATGTTACACATTTTTAAAATAAAACATATCGAGACACAGATTTGTGGGACACATCATCTACAGAACTTGACACCCCAGAGCCAACGGAACCAACACGGACCCGCTTCACACCACGCCGGTTCAATTTTTAAAAGCAGATAATTCCCCCGAGGCAAATCAAGGGCTTCCTTTTGAGGAGATAAGCCTTTATCACACTCGCCAATGACGGCGGAAGTGGCACAGCGATAACTGATTTGGAAAAAAATGCAGCTGTGTTGAATTGGCATCAAAGCAAGGGTTTGAACAAAGAGAAAAATAAGCATTGTGAAGCTGCAATTCATATTAAATGCCTCGTATTTTATCAGGACATTAGAGCAGAGGCCCGTTGAGCTGACGGATACAGGTCACCTTTCCGAGAAGCGCGAGAGTTTCTCGTGAAGGGAATACAGAGAGCTCTGCACAGCGGCGACTCATCCAAGGAGGTTTGGTAAATAAGGTCAGATTTTCACTGCTCTCTCTCACGCAGTATCTGGACAATAAATCAGGTTAATGCAACAGGCTGGATAAATATCTTCACTAATTCTTTGGACACTTGGAATATTGTACATGTTGCATTAATGCAAAATTAGCTATAACTGGTCCAAGTGTGATTTAATCTCAACTGTGATTGAAGTGTGTTAAAACATTCTAGAATACTAACAGTGATCAACAAATTTCACAACACATCCATTATTGGTAAATATATATATCCATTCTCTTCACAGCAAGAGTTCTGGCACAATGACATAGGGACAGACAATTATATATTGACTAGGTTTGGTTGGTACCTCTAGCACAGGCGTGGGCAATTATTTTGACCCGCGGGCCACAGCTGGTACTAAAATTTGAGTCACAGGCCAGGTCAGGATCAAAAAGATCGAGTATTTCCATGAACTAAGATAAATAATGAGTAAAGTATTGAATGAAGGCAAAATACTTTAAGCCTCTTTAGACCATCTATTTGGGGAAATGCTAGCTTTGCAAGGAAAAGGTAGAAGGATAACGATAATATAAATTAAAAGTATAATTTGGACAAGTCTGGCGGGCCGGATTCTAACGCCAAACTGGCCACATCCGGCCCCCGGGCCTTAGTTTGCCCAGGTCTGCTCTAGATATATTACTGGTTGGAATATATAACTGAAACAGCAGATCCATGTCAAGCAGGCCAAGGCAAACTAAGGCCCGACCCACCAAACTTGTCCATATTATAGAATTGGTCTGTATTGTGATTGTATTTCTGCCTTTTCCGTGCAATGCCCACAGCTTTCCTGTAGATGGGGCACAAAAAGCTGAGAGCAGTTCAACATTTTAGCCTTTGCATGACTTTCACATGTCGTTTACCTTGTTTGACATGATTGTTTTGTCTGTCTACCCCTGTCTGGGCCTCCATGTCGGAAATAGAAACTAATTCCAAGTACACAATGTCATCATTTGCACAGACCTCATCAAGAGTGTTGATTTGCTGATTTGCCCCCAACTTCCGAGCAAAATTGCTTTCCACCCTGTTCCTTGCGGTAGTCATTAGGAGGCCAGTTTGTCTCTCTGTGACACTGATAAATCAAGGCGTTAAGGCTTCTTTGCTATCGGGCGTTTTTTGATCACAGCTTTCAAGGTTAAATCACTAAACACACATCACGTACAGTTACGGAATCAAGAAGATTATACAGAGAATATGTCGGGGAGAAAACATCTGCACGCCTCCAGTTGGTTTCCCGTCCAAAGTCTCTGATACAGTGAAGCTCAGTCACAGCCTCCAGTAAATGTTCTGGTCCCACCCCCACCCAGGTGGCAACACAGAAACACAGATGATTAATATGCATGTGAGACCTGCAGCAGATTGGTGTGGGAGTTTGGTTTGTGTGGCACCAGCAAGGAGTCGGTGCAGGGCTGGGAAAACAAAATGGCTCAATTAGGAGCCATTCTTCTGCTTTTTTGCAGAAAGCAAAGCAGACCTCCCCTCCCCAAAATTCCCTGGAACAGAAGCACCACAAAACAGAGCAGGGCGATTCGGACCCTACCAGCCAACCCTTCAAGACCTGGTGGTGGAGAAAAAAATACTCAATATTTTTCTTGATAATGCAACTACACGGACTAATTAGATATTAATGTCATTTCCGGAGGCCTGATGTACACTGCTGAATGATAATTTAGCCAAATCTCTGGAGGAACATGTTAACCTGCTGCATAATTCATCACTGCACAAGTCTGTTCTGTCACTCAGCTATTTAGCATTAATGCAGATAAGGGGGAAATACATTTTTAGGCAGATTTTATTCCTGTACATTCAGCTTAGAACCAAAATGGACTCTTTATTAGTTACAAGCTAGAATGAAATTCAATTTGAGCCATTTTTCATCTGCGCATTCATCCATCTAAACCAAAACTCCGGCACGAGGGCCAGATATGGCTCGGTTGGATTATTAATCAGGCCCAGTAAACTTGTCAAAATTATATTATTAATATAATATACATTATACTTCTGCGTTGTCCTACAGTGTCTGGCCTTTTCAAATTTAGTGTGTAGAAAATGTCTTAAAGCATTTAAGCATTTTGGCCTTTATGCATGAATTAGTTTCCAAAAATCCTCAGTTCCAGGAACACCAGAAAAAAACCTCCACAGGACTGTAACTTATCTTACATTTAGACGCTAAATGTTTATTTATTTATCTATTTCTATTGGGCAGGTGTTGCAAATATTGTCATGACGTCCCAGGCTTTGAATTTTCATATATTGTTTCATATATTGTAATATACCTACATTACTTGAACAGAAAGCTGAGAAGGGAGGTGTATCTGCATGCTGCGTGTTTTATGAACACATAAAGCAAATTCAGATTCTTCCTTTTAATTTTTTTCATCCTTGCCACTGGACTCATGCGAGTTGATGTGATTTATCTGCCTAAAGCGTGTGATATAAAATTTGTACCTTATATATAGTCCGTGGATGCACCATAAATCCATTTTACTGTTTCAGAGGCGATGGTAAGAAATGACAGGGCTGCAGGTGTGTAATATCTGCTGTTTTGCTCCTCAATTCTCTGACCTGTTTCGTGTCTGCCGCTGCATATTAGCACAGCGTCTTGTTTTTGTTTCACAGCATAAAGGTAACAACCACAAAAGAAAAAAGAAAGAAAAAAAAAAGAAAAGCTTACATTGCTCACTGACGTCCCTGGGGAACGATGCGAAGCGGTTCAAACGTACGGAACACATTCTAACTATAATGTTTTCAAGGATTAAACAAACCATCAAGACTAGTTCTCACACACATAGGCAGCAATGGTAGAAATCAGCATCTGCAGAGCAAGAAAATACAGAACAAACTTCACAAATCACCGAATTACAAGCCTTTTTTTTTTTTTTTCTTCCTGACGCAATTAAGGAATTGCCACTTATGAGAGTGTAGATGACCTTGTTCACATATTTATACACCGTTGGGAAAAAAAAAGCACAATTAATAAGTTTTCTTTGCTTTTATCTGTGGTATTTACCAATTCAAAGCGTTTCAGTCACTATGCATTTGGAAATTACAATTTTCAATATCACAATATAGCTGCAGTTGGCCTTTTGAAAGTGTGTAGGTGTTGTAAGAGGAAATAATTAAATAAAATAAGATACAATAAGATATATTGAGACTATGGTTGTGATTAGTCCTCCTGCAAAAAGTAATCCTAGAGCAAAAAATGTTTTAGTCAATCAATCAATCAGCCTGGATTGGACAGATCAGTAGGTCTGATGTAAGATCGGTCCTAAATCCTAGTCGCTGATGGCCATCTTGTTTTTTTCTCTCATGTTGTACTGAGATAGATTTTCTTTGGAAAATCTAGAAGAAGACCTACGGGTCAATTTTAAAGTGATTGGTTAAGGGGTGAATGTAGGGGGTGGGCAGATGATAAATGACTTTGTTAAGCAACTTTGGAAAACAGCCCTCGTGTCTCCGTTGATAACCTCGACCTCTACACCAGACCAAAAGTATCCAAAATTAATCTTCCTGGCAAAGCTGCTGTTAGCTACCTGTAATGAAGTTTCTGTCAGCTCGAATGTGCGACCCTTTTCTTTATGTCTATGCATTGTTCGCACAGCGCCAGCCATCCCATTATCCTGCACTCTAGGTACAAAATGTAACATTTCCATGACAAATTAAAATAAATATCCTCTCTGATTCATTCTCCCGTGAACGAATCAGAGGCTAAGAAATTGTTGCCGCTGGTCAAATCCTTTCGGTGCAAGAGTGAAGAGCTGATCTCGAAAAAGAAATAGAGCATCAGGAGCGAAACCAACAATGGACAAAGTCGTGAACAAGGTGACGACGTCCTCAACCATCTGTTAAAAATATGCATTAAACTGCCTCACCTGAGGAGGAGTTACTGAGACACAGTGATGTTCAAGAACGAGCCTCTGGCCCATCCGCCTACTTCCTGTCACAGAGGCAGACACTTCCTCCCAGTGATGTTGTTTGGACTCAGCTGCACTAAATATAGCGCCAAGTGCATCAGAGTCTGCAGTTTTTTTTTCTGCCTCCACTGCAAAAAAATTGTGCTTAGGAGTTTATGTCCCAGATGTGTTCTTAAGGCTTCTTTTAAATATCAATACCAGACGTTTTTACTAAGTACGAGTGAGATATATCAATTAAGATTTTTTTTTTTTTTTTTTTTTTTTAACAAGGATAGTGAGATGAATGGATGGTATTATATTCACAAATAAGCACAGTCAAGTCAATCTCAAAATAAGTACAGAAATGGTAGAAACAATTGGCCTGGTATTGGCGGTCTTACATTTTTGCCCAACACATAGGATATGTTTCTTTTTGAGTTAGAGAGGTGAGGTTTGCAAAGCACCTAAAGAACAGTTTTAAACACTTTAAATCAACTGACAAGACTCGTCAGTTGTGGACAGTAACTTCTAGTTGTCAAACAAAATAAAGTTTTCGATCTTGCTCTGCAGCTTTGGCTACAGTTTTACTCTGCCCTACAGGCTAAAAATACACAATTTATATCTGTATTCATCTTAAAAATTGAAACAACTGATTTGACGTCATAAAACCCAATTGCGTTTAATGCTCTGTGAACCTAACCTCAAAACGGTGGCTCCGTTCCTCCTCTGTCGCTGAGAGCCAGCAAGGATGAGGGGTTAGCATTAGCTTTAGCTGCAGTTAATGGAGCCAAAGAGTGGCCATAGCCAACAGCAGTGACGGCCCGAGGGTGGAGGCCAGAGAGGCGGCCAGGTGCCGACCGGTATTCAGCAGCCTGAAGGAAATAACCTCCACCTTGAACCCATCCTCAGTGGCCATGCACCGAAAGACGCCCTCCTTCAGCGGCGTGTCCAAGAGCGGCCCCAGCACGCAGAAGTCCCCCGAGAAGAGACAGGGATAGTTCTTAATACAGTTGTCCTTCTCCCAGCGGTAGGTGGCGTGGAAAGATCGCACAGGGCAAGGCAGAAAGATGGAGGTGTTGAAAGGCACCATCACCTCTTTGGGTGAGGTTCGACGCTGCTTCAAGGCTGCAAGAAAATTAATTAAGATTAATGAAATATTACATTTCATGTGATTCACACCAATGCACACAACCAAATGGCATCGCCACAGTGAATAGTGGGTGGCTTTGAGCGCCCGAGGATCTGTGAACTAGCCGGTAGGAGGATTCGAACAGGGTCTGCTTCCTTAACCGCTATTGCTGTTTTCTCATTCAATTTGGGATCGATTCCCGAAGTAGGTAATTCGGGATTCAATCCCGTATTAACTAACCCGCATTCGATTCACTTTGCATTCACATTCAGTTTAATTTGGTATTCGCTGCGCATT
>JAFBJS010014289.1:357872-393050 GCA_016785265.1 Paraplagusia blochii
AACATAATACAAGGGTTAAATAAACAATAAAAAAAAACAACATAATATCCAGCAACTGTCAAAAAGTCCTATCACCTGAGTTAAATCAAAACCATAAACCCAAAATACTTGTAAATAAATTCTGATAGAGGGCATTATGCAATGGTGAAAGAATGATCCTATGGGTGGAGCCACCAGGAAGGAGACAAAGAGGAGATTGATGGATGCAGCGAAGGAGGACATGGAGGTAGAATATTTTCTCAGGTAGAATCTCTTACAATTAATGTCATTCAAATCTTAGAAATAAAAATTACCTTGAACTCATAGGTATCATGATGCAAGATGCAAAAATAAAAAAATAAAAAAAATAAATAAAAAAATTCTCTTACGTCCCACAAGATGACCCACTCTTTTGGGAAACAATGGACTAGGAAATAGATACATCCCACATAATATAATTTGTGTTTATAAAGTTCAATTAGCCATTGGACGGAAAGAAATCCCAAAGAAAAACAAAAAAAAAAACATAAGTTGTGGCACTATGAACATTTTTCCTATTTGGTGCCACCATGGACACAAATCCCAGAGCTTGGACACGTCTCCTTAGAGCTCAATCCTGTCAGGTCTGAGCTGGATGTCATGTCTGTCCTCCTTCTTTTGTGTCATTGCATAACAAACAACCAATGGCTGTGCAGCGGTGACATCATACCCAGTCGTGACGTTGTATCCAGGCGGGATAGCGATGCACTTCCTCCTGGCCCGGTCCCAGCCGCAGTACGGATCCCGGGAAAGAATGCACTCTCTGCAAGTGTCTCCATAGCGACTGCAGTCAGCCACAGGCAGCCGCTGGACCTCCATCGCTGTTCCAACATACAGATGTCCCTGCGGAGAGAGATCCAACACATCGTGTACCTCAGTGTCTTCACTGGATGGAACATCACAGAGGCAGGACTGGGTAATTTTTCATCCCTGAAGTCTTGTTAACGATGTCTCCAGTCCAGTTCCCAGGCCCACGTGGACCGATAAAATCCACAACTGTAAACTCAGAGTGAGGAATTTCTCCAATATCAACCAACATACAAAACAGATGGATATTAAATATTTTATCAAGGCTACTGGCTGGACCCAGTATGAGATATGATGTAAAACTTTGGAATCATATTAAAGCAATAAATAAAAGTGAATTAAAAGTTTGAATTTGGGAAATTGGAAAAAATAATCAGTGGACCAATCCAATTTTCTTGGGTTCCACTTTCCTCCTCGGAGACGGGAGCAACACTTTGCAAATAGCTACAAGGTTTTTTAATCCCCATTAAGCCACTGCTCAGTTTGGAAATGACTTATTTGGAACCATTTCCCTCCATGTTATGATAAATGATGAATTAATCAACAAAAGAAAAGGAAGCTGAGCTGCAGGAGGCAATACTAAAGTGTTGGGGTTTTTTTTCTCTGTAGAGTGGAGAGGGAGTTCACAGTCAAGTGTAACTATTTGTTTTCTCTTTTTTCATGTGCATCAAATTTTTTCCAGAACCTTCTTCCTTCATTTGCTTAGATGTTTCCTCTTTAAAAGTCATAATACCATACCTTCACTGTATTTTCTTAGCAGGGATTTGAACCATCATCACTTTTAGCCTCTTACTTTATCCATCTGCTGATACTGATTAAACCTGTTCTTCAGTTAGACTTTCAAATCCAGGTGCTTAATTTTAGACAGGAATAAACAGGAATCAGTCTGAAAATAAAATTACAAAACATTACCAACAAAAGATGTTTTTTTTTTTTTTTTTTACGACGACTTATTAAAATTCAGTACCGTACCAGCCTGAGGTCTGAAAACCTAAACACCAATCCCAGAAGCATTAATGAAAATGCCATACAACTCTTCTCATATTGGAGAATTTTATCAGAGCTACACTGAAATGCTGAAAAATCTCCACTACAGAAATGAGCCTCACCTTCTCAGAGTCGATGACCATGTTTAGAACCGGACCCTTGTTGTGAAACATGGAGTACTGAGATATGATGAAGGCCCCGTCACCGGTGTGAAGAACTTTGAGAAGTTTGCCTTGTTCTGCGGAGATACATTTGGAGAAAACACAAGGTGAACATATGAAGGGCTGTAGTATTTTCAGCCCTTTCACTTCGATGGTATTTAAAGTAGCTGTACTAACACAATAATTACAGTTGGTGGACAGAATAACTGCTGTTTCTGGCAGAAACTCATATTGTAAGTACAAGGCGTCAAATTTAAATTGACAGGAGGCCAATATTCATACCTGGAACAAAGTCACAGGGCAAATTGAATATTGACTGAAATCTTGACTGCAACTGTGCACAGGTCTCCTTCTCTCCGTTTATATACGTATATGTAGTGTTGAATTTTCGACACTGAAACACACTATGTGTAAACGTTGCCTCTGAAACAACAAACGTCCAACAACACAAATTCGATTGCACTGTAGCAACAAAAAGGCGAGAGTGGTGGCCGAGTGGTTGGGAGGATGGGAGGATGGACTTGGGTCCCCAAGGTTTCAGGCTCTACCAACATAACTTCCACTGGGCCACAGTATTGAACAGTGTGATTTGGGTGGCAGTCATGGAGACACAGAAACAAAAAAGAGGATGACGATGAATAAATGAACAATACGTAGGAAGGGTAAAAGAAGAATAATGCATTTGCATGACGTTTATCAGAGAACAGCCATCAAAACCACACATATGTGCTGTTAAATTCTTTTTAGTCCTACATTTGGTCTGTAAGCACATAGGGAATGCAAATGTGACTGCCTGAAATGTATTTAACATTGTCTGTATTTCCTCATCACAACAAGGCAGTTTCTCCCAAACCTTTTCTTGGGAACCAAAATTTAAAAGTCACAAACTATTGTGACCCAAGTTGGTAGAAATTCTAAGTAAATCATTGAACATTATTGCACATGTATGAGGATATTGTATTATTGATCCAGTGATACCTGAACAATAGTATTACTCAAGTTAGAAACAACAAAAAACTGTAATTACACCATTAATATTAACCATGAACTCTTAGGAAATGATACAAATACAAACTTATATATATATATATATATATATATATATATACCCCTAATATATATATATATATATATATATATATTAGGGGTGTGCAAATTAATAGCTTTAGATTGGGTTTGGATCAAAAAAAAAACGAATCGGTTCCAAGACGGTTCCAATGGATTTATGTGATGTTGTTTAAAGATGTAACAGCAGATGACGAAAGTCAACAACACTGTAAAGAGTGTTTATTGTTAAACTTTTTTTTGTTATTTGTTTTTTCAGTCACATCACAATATTTAGTTTCATGTTGAAAATAGCGAAGATAGAAATCGAATGAACATATAATTCTCACTTTTGCATCATGGACTCCAGAAAAACTGGAAACAGCATTTTTTTTTATTAAACTCACGCAGAGTGAGATTCATTTCAATTAGGCCCGGAAGAAAAAAGAAAAAAAAAAAAAAAAGTTGAAACCCTTCCATTACGGCAGTGCTTTTTAGAGGAACTCTGGATCTTAACTCTAATTCATCTTGGATTCCTGCGGTGTGTATTATCCGAGGGACTGTCAAGCCTTCCTCCCCTGTCGATATCATCTTTAGAATCCTGCTGCTCACTCAGACTTCCAGTCTTAGTATGCACAGTACAGAGCCCACTTTGAAAGCCTCGTGGTGGTTCAAGAAAAAAAAAAAACTCTTAATGGTCCTGGTCTCCCTTCAATGCCTGACCTGTTACAGACCCAGTCTCTTTCATGCTCTCTAAAGCCTGATGATCGAGAAGACATTCACTCTCATTTTCCTTTCATCCAAACATGAGTTATTTCCTGTATACGTCTGACCAACCGCAGCTGTACTGGCAATTATACTATGTAGAAGAATACTTTTATTTTATTAACAGACCATGTGCTCTTAACAGAACATCTTTGTAGCTTATTTAACAAAATAGAAACGTTGTCCGTGCAGCCGTGACGCATTGGTCTTAAATCACTCCCAGAGATTAAATCACTTTCATTTTCTCTGCCCTATATTATTTTATTACCAGCCTTTTGGAGCTGACATCCTTCTCTCCAGTCTGACATTGAGTGACTTTTTGGATTACCTTCAATGATTCTTTCCAAACAATGTGAGGATTAATCACTGCCTGCAGAGATGTGATCACATCTATTTTGACTTTAGTCACATCCAGGAATATCTTACCGCCGCCTTTACTCTGGAAATATGATGACAGCGATAGCGTCTTGTCTTTCTGAATAATTAATCCCTTTGAAAATCTTTCTCATCTGTTCTCAGACATAAAACAAACAGGCTTCCGCATCACATCTGTCTCCGAACTGTCCTGTTTTTCGGAACTAAAATGCATTTTATCCCTGCAGTCCATGATAATGTTCCACATTTACCTCCGTTTATTCTCACATGGCTGTTTAGTTTTGTTTTCTGCAGCTATTTTATCAGAACACCGAGAACAGTGATGTCTGCAAATACAGGGTTGCAATTCAGAAACCAGAAACGAGTGAGTAAGGAACCATTAGGAACCAAAACCTGTTTTCTATTCTCAAATGTTCCACCTCAGACCATTAACACAGCTGTTATTAACCTATTCTTCCCTTGGCCTGGAGGCAGCGCTGTATTGTTTCCAAACCATCAGCACCAATTTCACAAACAGCTAATTCCAGTTCATCCATGTCTGCAATTTTTTTTTTTTTTGTGAGAGCCGCAATTGTTTTCACATTCCCAGGACAGATTGAAATTGGAATTTGGTTAAGTGGAAACCTTTACGAAAGCAGAAACACACAAGGAAATGTTCCGTCATGGCTTAAATTATATTTAATTGTTTGTTTATCATGTGTGGTAGTTTTTTTTTATAAAACTGGTATCACTCACTGAAAATAATATTAACATCTGAGATCGAGCCATGCCGAGTAGTTTTCTGTGCTTTTAATGTAGTTTATATCATTTTCTTACAGTTGACTTGTGGTGCATGTTATATTTTTGAGATTTTCTCAAATTGCAGTTTTGTGAAGAGACGCAGAACCCAAGCAAAGCACTAAAGAGATGTTAAACAGCTGCCGAAGGTTTACTGCAAACAGCTCAACCTATACCATTTTCACATTGGCACTTAATTCGGTATTCGCTGTGACGCGAAACCAGTTTCGTTCCCCGTTTGCGTTCACATTACAAACTAACGCACATTCGCTCCTCAACTAATGCGCATTAACTAATCCACCTCTAGTCGGGGTTTTGACACCGAATTAACTAATACGGGTGTAAAGCAATAATAAAAAAGGTTGTCGCTCCCTGCGTGTGTGAACACAACAACACCCGTATTAATTAAACAAGCTTGTAAAATTTCCCGTAAAACCACGCTGAAGACCTGTTGTGACACCACATGCACCACATACGGGAGCAGCTCATTTCCTTGTCAACTGCTATATGTTGCTGTGTTATTAGGAACAGGATTACAAAATAACTTCCTCATATTTTCTCTCCTTATCTTCTTCATTCGTTCTCCTTCTCTTCGCCTTCATACGTCGCCTTGATCTTTCTTTAACCTGCTCCATTTCTTCCTCAAAATTGTACGTGTACATTTGTTGACAGAATCTATGTTGACTAAAACTGCATATTAACAAGATCTCATTATATAACCACATGATCAAATTGAAACTGGACCATGGTTAGACTAATGCGCATTCACACCCTTATCGTGTGTGAATGCAAAGCGGGCATCGAATGCGCAGCGCATACCGAATTAAACTGAATGTGAATGCAAAGTGAATCGAATGCGGATTAGTTAATACGGGATCGAAACCCGAATTACCTACTTCAGTACTTGATCCCGAATTGAATGAAAAAACGGTACTAGACTCATTGGAGCAGACCCAGGACAACAACACCCAACAGAACCAGAGAACACAAAGACATATCACAAACACCCCAATGAGGACTGTGATGGGGAGAGGTTTTTATATCCAGGGCCCCAGGTGACATGAATAAGACTGATCAACAGGTAATCACGTTAGACAGGTGAGGCTGCTGACACCGAACACACAGCGGACACAGGTGGTGGAAGGGAGACGGACGGACTATATAAGAAGGTGGTACATTTAAAAGAGATAATTAAATTTTACTCAAAATAACCTAATAGTTTATGATGAGATTGGACACTAAAACACAGAGACACAAACCTGTGATCTGGTCAATGGAGACCACGGTGGTCTCTTGGTTTGAAGACGGTGGTTTGAAGGTGATCTCAAGGTCCTAAACAGGACTTGAACATCATAGATTAATAATGACAGGTCCTTACACCATTTTCAAATCCTTTTTTTTTTCCGTCAGCATAATTTGGTTTTGTTTAAGAACTTCTGCCTTAGCTACAAAATTCAGCACCAATAACCCCCGTCCCGTCCCATTTGCTCTGCAGCCTAATAAGATTTAGATCACCTACCACAGCTATTACAAGAGGTTCTGCTAAAGGAGATACAGCGAGAATGCCAGAAATCTGCTTGAAGGCAGTTTTTTTTTTTTTTTAATGCAGATAAGGAGTGGAACTCAATCATTCAGGAAATAAACAAGTCCAGTTTATACCGTGTGTTTAAAAACAACCTAAATAAATGGCCAATCAACACTAACCCCCTTGATACGCATTCTCCTTAATCCGATTCATGTGCGTATATTATTTCTGTATTTTAATCTTACTGTAGTCTGTTGTAAACTATTTCTAGGCTTTTTACTGTTTATGCATTTTAACGTCTTTTGAGCTTAAATATTTTTCTAGTTGTCAGTTAACTGTATCTTCTCTAATGAAGCCCAATTGTACGTCCTGGGTGAGGATCCCCTCCTCTGTCTATCGCCTTGAGGTTTCTTCTTTGTTTAAACGGTTTTAGGAAGTTTTTCCTGAGGCAAGGGTCTATAACAGGAATGGCCTAGCCAAGGCCCGTTTTGCTTTTTACTGCTGTAAGTCAAGGTTGTCGAAAGTAACATTTTTTGACTTATGTCATTATTAGAATTTTGCATTTGTCATGCAATTCTTGTGTTTCCACAGTGGATGATGTCTTTAAGGCTAATTAAAATTTAGTATTTTTGGCTTTATGTGTGACATTTATTGATGTCAATAATATTATCCCCAACAAACGCTCCATCTTTCTGCTTTTAACTTGGCTCCCACGTCCAATTTTCGGTCAAATTTTTGCCCGCCAGTCAAAAATAACCACTAGGCAACCACTGTTGACCTTAATATACATTGGAACTCTTAATACTGTTGCTGATTTTATCAACAAAACACCTCAAATTCATGCCATCACAGTAGATGTAGCCATATCTGCTACAGACAGATTGAGTTAGAATTTTTTCTCCCTGTCCCACCCTTGAGTTTCCACCTCACATGTCAAAGCTGAGCTGAGAGGAGAAAAACTCCTGATCTCACATATAAAGTCTTCTTGAAAGGAGTGCTCTGACATTTCTGCCTTCCCCGGGGGAATATATTCTGCTGCTTTACTATTATGTCAGAAGTGATCCACAACTCTTCGGTCGTTCGAGATACAGAGTGAATAGAGTAGAGGGAAATAAAAACCCACTTCACTGCTGCCTTAGAAATTAGCAGTTACAGCTCAGTGTTCTTTGTTTCTGGGTTGTTACCACTGACTCTGAAACAACAGTATAACTGTCAGATATGTGAACTATTCGGGACCTCGGCTGTATATTTTACTATTTACCCGGAGTTGGCTGCTCCAGCTGCTATTTTATTGCAGATATACGGTCGACTCAGCAGAGTGAGGACACACTGGAGGGCTGAGAAATACTTAGTTTATCAATTTTACTCACTAAGCCCTTTTACACTCTTATATATTTTTTTTTTCACCACAAGATAAAAACACATCTTGTTTACTTTTGGCAGCATCTGTTTTGCTTTTGGCAACAAATAAAATGGGAATGAATCTCATATCTGGTTTTCTTTGAGCCATCGTTTGTCAAGGAAAAGAAGAGTGAAAATAGGAAAATAAAACTGAAATGTATTAATTTCATATTCAATAATGCATTAAAAAAATACCTGAAACTAAGTCAAATAAAAATCTCAAAAAGAGACACATAGATATTTTATGGTTTTGCTTTATATATATATATCTGTGTGTGTGTGTGTGCACAAGGCATATGTATATGTACATATTATATTAAATGAATCTGCACGCGCATAACGATCCGTTTCATATCTCAATTCATAGGCTACCAATTCATGAAAAAATATTAATCCATCAATCCAGTTCAATCCAGTTCCGTTCAGATCAATTAGTTTTTTTTAATCTGGAATAAAAAATTTGCAACTCCGCTTTCAACAATACTATACAGCTGCCAGTCTTTTTAAATTTTAGCTTTGTTTATCCAAAAGGGGAAAATGCTATTTCATAAACAGATGGTTAAATAAGCCCTCACCATGATGTAAAAAGGCAAGAAGTGCACAATACTGTACATATACAATAGAAAATACATATGCAAACACTCATACAATTAAGAATTTTTTTTCAGCTTTACCTGGCATCTCATGTCAAACTGCATGAACATTTGCAAGATTTAACTTGATTTTTTTTTTTTTTACCCAATTTGTCAATATGGCCTTTAAAGCAGAGCTGTAAATCTAATATTAACCCAAGATATTTCTAATGAATGACAATTTGTATTTTATCTCCATTAACAAGTTTATCAGTATCAGGTGAAACTCTACTTATTTTAGTGAAATACTTTCATACAGTTTTAGAAAGGTTTAGCTGTAGACAACACTCCAGTAATCAGATTGTCACACAGGACATTGTTTTGTTATATAACGAGCGTAATTGTATAATTGTAAATATAATAAATAATTGTAATAATCATTTTATGTATAAATAGACATTTATGGTCTATTTTTACTGTTATGTAAACTATTATAAACTATTTCATGCCTTCTTGTTATTATATTGGAAGTAACTTTCCAAAATTCTCTGCAAAAACAAATAATAACAGATGCAATGATATTTAACCACAAAAAAAAAAAAAGTTTCACAAATTGCCCATAAGTGAATTTTATGAATGTGGTAAAGACACATTTTTTATGTGAAACATTAACATAGCAATTGTAGATTTTTTTTTTTTAAATGTATTACATTTCCTAATTATTTCCTTTTTCCATTATACTTTTTAAATTATTTTTCAGTGCATCAGGACAGATAATTACATGAATTATTGATAATTATTTTTAATGAACCAGTTAAACTTATATGACAATTTTTCTTCTTTTTTTTCAGGAAAGTCCACTCTCAAGGCCATTATTTATTTTATTTTATTTTATTTTTTCCCAACTGCTGCTACAAATCTACAGCCACTGTATTAACGTCGTTCCCCTTGTGTTGACAGAATGTTGACCACTGAGGGAATTCTCAGCTTGAGCAACATTGATGCATTATTACAACACGCTTATACTATGCCTAACAACTTGCTAGAGTTTCAGAATGATAAATTACTGTCTCACAACCACTTTCTACATCACAGTGACAGAACAATTGTCCTCCATTGAGTGGGTTAACAGTTCTTTAATGGGCTCACTGTAAAACTCCCTTATTTGAGTAGTTGCATCCTGACAGATAAACTTGATGGTTGTTATATGCACAAATATTTTCTATTAAAGTATGTGATAAAGTCCTGTAGCGTTCTATCAGAGTGTGCACTCAATGGACAGCGACCCAAAGGTTTGTGGACAGGTTTTAAAATGGTTTCCTAGCCTCGTGTATACATTTTATATATGATATAAAGCCCATTATGGACTGCTATATTACTCCATAAAGTTTCGCCCCACGTGTTTAATCCTACTCCTTCCCCCTGGATGGTATATGGCAAGCTATTAAGCTAATTAGAACGGTGTCCTATTGGCTGCTCCAGGTGGACACAGTGAACTGAGACCTTCATCTCCCAGAACCGTACATCACTATTTTGTCAGACTAATGTAAGTGTAATAAACACGGTGAAGAGGGAGGAACCTTT
This sequence comes from Paraplagusia blochii, assembly GCA_016785265.1. Classification (NCBI taxonomy): domain Eukaryota; kingdom Metazoa; phylum Chordata; class Actinopteri; order Pleuronectiformes; family Cynoglossidae; genus Paraplagusia; species Paraplagusia blochii. The sequence continues at coordinate 367,889 of JAFBJS010014289.1, forward strand.
ATGAGTTATGATGCAGAACTTTCTAATGACTACCAATAAGGTGCCCTTGCAGGCAGACGCAACTGTCCAGACAATCTTCTACGTAAAATGTTAAACATACTATTTTTGTCTGGAAAGAGACTATAATTCAACCCTTTTACTCCACCCTACATAAGGTAGTTATCGTTGTACAATGGTTTTACAAGGATATTAAGATGTGAAGTGGAAGTAAGTAAAAGTTTTATTTCCAAATGGCTACTTTAGTTAATTATTACTTTGATAAAAATTGTATTTCTTAATGACATCCAGAATTATGTGCAAAACTGATTTTAGAAACAGTTGGAAACCATGCATATTATAGCTCACTGCTTTCCTTTATATAGTAATAATACTTATTATTATCTTTTATGTTTAATAAATCTTTTCTAAAATATTACTCTTACAGACACAGGTATGACCATAATTATGAAATAATGAATCTATCTACCTGCCTATCTATCTTTCTATCTGTCTGCCAGTCTGTGTATCTATCCATCTTTCTGTCTGTGTGTCTATCCATCTTTCTGTCTATCTACCCACCCATCCATTGTTGTGGAGAATTTGGTATTATGAACAGACGAAGTGTTGGACGACATTCATGTGCAGGGTCACTGTAGAATTGCAGAAAGTTCAGTATTCACAGTATGTGAGACAACAGAGATTGGCAACTGGACAACAGATACAAGACACCTTCTCAAGACCGATTAAGACACAACATAAACTGGCGCCTAGTAACAAGATGTACCTTTGTCAATGTCACAACATTCTACATTTCAGAGGTCTGACGCATGTCTTGAATGTCTCGTAATATGACTGTCTGATAATGTCCAAAAAACTGTATAAGAAGAACACGCCTGTATCAGTATTTTGGATTTCTTGGTGAGACTGCTGATGAGTTGATTCGTGTTGGACCTGCTATGGTCAGAAACCTTTTTGATACAATAAATCCCTCGAGATGGAGAAGTGTGTCCTGGCCTGCTTATTTGTAGACAACGCTTTCAATACAATACCAATACAATACATAAAATCAGCAAAACAGCAGAAAAACAAGCTCCACATTCAATACTGTTTGCTCTCCAACGCTGTAAAACAATTCAAACGTACATTGCACATACATATTAATTATGTATTTGTTGCAGGCCAGCAGGGGGCAAGATGCTTCATTCCTCAATCACCTTCAAAATACTATACAATATTCAAAATCCCAGACCAAGTCTCAAAAAAAAAAAAAGATCACATCAAACATTTTTATTTTTTTCTAAATCCACACAAAGCAGCTGGTATACTTTTCTGCCAACTGCATCGTCCAATTGTCAGGCAGCAAATCTCGTCCAATCATCAGGCACCGAATCTCGTCCCTAATGTTCCAGACATCCTCCTGCTGTTGTGGATGTGTCCGACATGAATAATCTACAGCAAACTGATGAAACCCAATTTTCTGGTCACTTTAAGAGTCCAAGTCCAAAAACTGGGAGAAAACCTCTCTATGACAGTTTGCCTCAGATACTGATCATCACCGATCTCCAACAGCTGAAAAAAAAAAAAAAAAAAAAAAAAAAAACTAGAAGAACGCCATCTTCGATATGTAGTTTGCAGACGCAGTAATAGTAGCTATTCCTTCTAGACCATACACTTCAGTTTTCCCGTCACTGCCTCTGTTTTTCAGTAATTAAAGCAATAATTAGCAGGAAGAGACCGGGACAAAACCGCTGGCAAACACAATCAGATAAAGCAGACACAATGTAGTGAGGAGCTGCCTCCTCAGCAGATAAATCAATAACAGAAAAAGCACAGGGTCATTTGCTTTTCAAAATAAAACTCCAACATTTCCTTAGATCAGTGTGGATGTCAACATCGCAGAGCCATACCACTATATGTCATCCGCGGTGTATGTAATTGATGAGGAAATCTAACAGTGGAGCCATCCAAAGGTGGAGGAGCTCTTCTGAGGGTAATCTCCCCTCCTTTATAGATGTTCAATATTGCAAAACTCTGACTGATGTTGACTCTGCAGGGCAACTCTCTGTAATATCAGCCTATTGCCTTTTGGTGAACAAAGATTAACTGTGTGGTTTGGGTCTCCTCCACAGTCAGTCCGCTGTGTAAGATATTAATGTCCCACAGCTACCCACAATCCATCAGCTTCCGTTGGGCCGTCTCAGGCCAGGATGCGGATCCTGCCGAGCTGCTACTATGTACTCCTTTGATTGGTGAAGACGGATCTATCCGTCAAGTTGAGCTGTCTATTCGTCAGCTGAACTCACTAAAGATGGGATTATTTCAAGATGGCAGCTCCTCTTCATCATTCGTTCAGATACGTGACTGCGTTGGCCATTAATTGCGCAGATTGATGAGCTTGAGTTCTTAAAAGCCTGTGAATATTTATAGCTGCTGCACCGGAGTGAAGGTGACGCCGGAGAGAAGAGGACGAAAAAGACGACATGAAAGGAGCGGCATTCAAATGCTTCCTCGTCTGGGACACAGTCTTTGTTTTTCTGTCCATGGCTGACAAGCTGCTGTAGAAATTACAAACATCACACTGAGAGGTCTATTTTCAGCCTGCTGTTCACTGAACAGCCAGCAGGTTATGAAGAGAAAATTAGGTTCAATTAGGAGTGAGGACTGAAGACTGGATTTTTATATTTTGCTCATGTGATACATAATAAATATCACAGTCCGATTTCTTCCAAAAATGTCCGAATGCATTGAATGTCTTGTTTTGTTGTGTATCTGAAGTTCATTCATTCATTCATTCATTCATTCATTCATTCATTCATCATAGTCGGCTAAGCAGTCCCCATCACTGCCACCCAAATTACACTGCACTGATGGATGGATGGTTGGATGGATGGTTGGATGGATGGATGGATGGATGGAAACACTTACTAATTTCACTAGCAACCAATACCAACATAACAGGCAGCGGTATTTTTTGCCCCACTATGTGAAAAAAAATGAAAATACTATTGAGCTCTGTGCAATTTAATTCAATACATTTGATTAAAATAAGCTAGAATGCTGCCATCTAGTGACTGATTATCCTTGATGATGTTCTGTTAACGTGTTGTGAATGAGTAAACAGCTATGTGTAGAGGACCATTGTGTTATTGGGTGTTCAATTTGGTAGGAAACCAATACCCACACTTAAGGTATTATAAACCATGCTTTTGTCGACCTAATAATACAAGTCATCCGTTATTATCGGACATCCCTCGTTCAATGTGATAGAACCTTCTAAATCCTATCAAGATTAGGGATTCAGGTGGTGTGTAAAGAGAGAGATCTCCACAGCAACCTACCCCTGACAACTGGGACTCAAACTGTTCTAGTTTTCCTTTTTAGATCAACACACGGACCTCACCGCTGCTCACCCCACTACATCCTCTGTTAGGTCATCATCGTTTTCTATCTTGTTTTTTAATGTGACATTATATATATATATATATAATATTATGTTCTGAAGAAGGAGGAATATCCCATAAAAACATAAAGCATGATACAAAAAGAACAGCATGAAATGACAAGTGTTTTTTGTTCAGTTGATTCCAAAAGGCTGAGAGACTCATACGGACTCCATGATTCCACTTGTGACGGTTGCCATAGAAATCTGCCTCAGGCAATGGGGAATTTTTTTAAGAGCAGCGGCGTCCTCAAGATTGAGACATCCAAAATGTCACTCAAAAGGAGCTCGGTGTGTTTTATTCCCAGCATTTTGTCCTGTTCATTATTTATTTTGTAGATGATGTCAATTTGCCACAATAACAGCCTGATTCTTTAAATCATGAAACAAACAGAAATCAGTGAAGTAGATTTAATGGCAGCAAAGCAACAAGGAGGGTCACTTCGCTTTTTGTCAATGATTTTCTGATTGTTCTGTGTTAACAATGAAATAACGAATAGATGACAGCGGTTTGCATTGTTGAAGCAGTTGTTTAAACCTACTGGGAAAAATGCTATATTTTTCGACTTCTCTGGAATCTGAAGCGTTGCTTAAGATTTTATATCGTTTTTGAAGCCTCTGATTTTGATCAACTATATTTTTCAGCAGTAGCTGAATTTCTAAATTCAGCAGAAAGAAAAAAAAAAGAAGACTTGGAAAAACAGAGGGTTATTATCAGCTCTGCAGAATTGGAAAGAAAAAGAAATTAAATATTCAACGGATACAGTTGAATACTGATTTTACACAGCATGGGACCCTATTGAAATGAAGAGAATGGACAATATACTGTGGGACACCAAGATGCATTTCTGGTTTGTGTTGTTGTTGTTTTTTTTTTACAATGAATTGGATGGATGGCTGGATGCATGGATAGTTGGATGGATAGATAAATGGATGGATGGATGGATGGATAATGGCCTCAAATTTACAATTATTTAGAATAGGATTTTAATGACCCAGTCACATATCATTAAGTGGACATATTTGTACATCCATGGTAAACAAAGTCCAGCTCGTCCAACCTAATATGCAGGATAATAACTCTACATCCATTCTTTATTCGACTTTGCATCCCATAAAGTACATTTACAGTATAAATGTATTAAATTGAAAATACCCAAAACAACATTATTCATTCATTCACTGATCTTCATCTGCTTATCTGTTAGCGGGTATTATTGGGAGCTGTCTCCACCACTGACACCCAAATCCCACTACCATACTGTCAGCCTTACTGTGGGTGGTAAGAACACCAGAAGATGTGGGTGAACATTGTGATAGTGAATAAAGTCAAGAATAGATACACAAAATCTATTCCACGAATTATATTAGAACCTATTCCTTTAGAGCCTATTCTAGGTTCTCGGTTGCCACAAAATACTGAATGTTAGGCCTGAAATGTTACCATATCCCAAAACTCAATCGTGCAAAATGAATCTTAACACCAAAATGATTTCACTTTAATTGTCTCTTCTGTGACGCGGTCAAGGGAGCATCAGTCTCCACGACCACCACCCAAATCACACTGCATGGTACCAGCCCCTCATGAACCTTCCTGCAGGGAACCAACCACCCTAACTGGGATTGGTCGGACCACCTCCTGGATATGGCCCAGAAGGTGGTCCATAGCGGTGGCCCAGGCTATAGCGCCACAGTACCACATATGGTCTTACTAGCTATATAAATGTATGAGTATATATATATATATATATATATATATATATATATATATATATATATATATATATATAAGCGTGTAGGATCAAGGATGTTAGAGTTTTAGACCTAAGAGTTTAACCTAAAATTGATCAAATTAGTCCATTTGTCCTAAACATAGACGGTCCACTTCTTTTTAGGCCCCATATAGCCCCCTGGACCTCCTCCCCCACTGTGACCCCTCTAATAGAACAACGTGGAGAGGAACCAATGATCCTACCAGCTTGTTCCTTCAACGCCTACCTGTTCCAAGGTAAAGGACGCTGTAGTGCTCTATATAAGGATGTTAGACCTAGGAGTTTTAGACCTAAGAGTTTAACCTAAAATTGATTAGGCCCCATATAGCCCCCTGGACCTCCTCCCCCACTGTGACCCCTCTAATAGAACAATGTGGAGAGGAACCAATGATCCTACCAGCTTGTTCCTTCAACGCCTACCTGTTCCAAGGTAAAGGACGCTGTAGTGCTCTTCGTTGACCGCCAGCACGATGTCCGCCACGGTGTGTGTGATCTGATCGTCTGTAGGCAGATCAAGAGGAGCGACGCCGACGGGCAGGATCACATTCTCAATTTCAGGGTGGTATCTGATCACTCCAAGGGTCCTCATTTCAGTGTGACTTCCTGCTGTTGAGTTCTTGCGAACACACTGAGCAAAGAAAGAAATTGTGATTGCTTGAAAGTAGCATTATTATTATTGTTAACTTGTGCCTCTAAAAGATATATCTATATTAGATATATTAGTGTTCCCCGACCTTTTTTCACCACAAACTGGTCAAATGTCTCGTACTATTTTCACGGACCTTTCATTAAGTTGTGGCAGATAAATACAACTTAATAAAATTACATTTCCGGTGTTCTGAAATATTTTCCTACCTATAAAATTTTCCTACCCAAATTATTTGTTCATGGGGATTTCTCCAGTGCACCCAGCCTATAACGTTCTGCTACCAGACCGGTATAAAAAGTTAGAATCTTTGAGTTTATTGTTGTTGTCTTCACTGAGAAAATGTTTCCTATTGTTCAGTTCTTGTGTTGATATGGGTATGGATCAGGTGGAAGTAATAGCCAGATGGGGCCAAAAGGAAACATTATTTCTCTGTGGCCCGGCACCAATTCACCCATGGAGTGGTACCAGTCCCCGGCCCAGTGGTTGGGGACCACTGTTTTATTTGACCCTGAGGTGGACTGATCCCACTCTGTTTCCTTCGTGTGTTTATTTTTACAGTGGCGTGACAGAACAACAGTGTAGTTCAGATTCCACTTACAATTCCAGGGCGATTGCCCATGAATGAGTTGCTGTATCCTTTCAGTTTGCTGGTAGAAAAGGCCTGGTCAATATCCTCAATAGAGTAGGCACAGATCACCGTTCTGCCCCTGAACAAAGACAGAGGGAGCAGTAATTACAGTGTCCATGAAAGCAGTGAGAGTGTTTAGGAGCGACATTCAGACGGAACTCACAGAAATTACTCTTCAACTCTGGTCCCTGACACCAGGGACGTATTTAGTGAGTAAATTGGACCTGTTTGCTTTGAAGCACAATTAATTCTCTTTACTTTCCCTGGCTCTATTCAGGTTTACAGACCTGATCTGCTTGAAATGCACTGATATCGTCTGCAGAGGCTGTGATGGATGGTTTCATTCAGCCTTTCGTTGAAATAATAGAAATGAAATTGGGGGCGAAAAAAAGTGAAAGGAGACATTTCTTACAAAGTAAACTCGGGCATTTAAAGCTAACACAGTGGTTGGTTTGGACTCATTCGGAGCTTTTAATGCTGCCACCAAAATATGCCATCAACTATGTGGTTTAGGGGCAAAGGACATTCAAAAATGTGTCCAAAAATTATCCACAAGAAGGTAGAAAAAACATAACACTTTCCTTACCCCCCCCAAAAAATATAAAAATGTAAAAAAAAGAAGATATATATATATATATATATTTTGTTTTTTTTTTCAGTTTAAATCCCCCAAAATGTTGTCCATTCCTGTAATAATATTCTTTTAAAAATGTTATCTAAGACTGAACCGGAATCACGAAACCTTAGCTAACCCTGCCGTGACTGAGAAACTTGGCTGAAGTCTGTGGGTGGATGAGTAACTGATTATTGTACAATTGTTTTTTGGCACAGCACAATGTTAACAGCTCACCATGCGTTGGAGAAGAGTCCGTATAAGACCCCCGCCCTCTTGTCTTGGGCTGTCAGCACTACCGCCTGCTTCAAGTTGTTGTACTGCTGCTGAGTGTTCCCTGCTCCACACATCATCCTTGTCTTCATGAAGGTGGTCCAGGAGTCGGCCAGCAGACCTTTGATGCCACCTTCATCCACCTGCGTACAGCGTTGAAGCAACATAAAAAAAAAATTCATTCATTTTCATCCTTTTGTCCGTTGTCGGGTCTCAGCCTATGGGTCTGTGGGTGGTGAACCCACAGGAAGTTATGTGAATGTGGACGGTGCTTTGACCAGAGCACCTCAGTGGTCACTAGGCCACCACTACCGTCCATAGATAAATCAGATTTTTGAAAAATAAAGAATTATAATACTATTATAATCAGACAACTGTCTCTGTATTTGTCTGTGTCACCCAGGTCATTTAATCCAGTATTAGTTACTTTTAGGGGAACTGGACAGAGTAGGTTTCTTGAAGACGTTTCACCTCTTCATCCAAGAGCTTCTCAATGACAACCTTGCAGCTTGTGGATGAACCTGAAGCCTTTTGACCCAAGTTTGTTTATTTAACCACAAGGTCAAGACTGCCACCTTTAGTGATGAGTCCGGCGACACTGATGCGCCGGCACATGCATCGAGCATGACGCTTTAGAAAGTCACGTGACCAATACAGGAACTGTTTTGAAATGACATGAACGCGCCAAACTGAACATTGAATCTGTGCGCGTATCGCTTTTAGAAAGTCACGTGACCCATTAGGGATTGGTCGGGCAACACTGACGTGTCAACACATGCGTCAAGCATGACGCTTTAGAAAGTCACGTGACCAATACAGGAACTGTTTCGAAATGACATGAACGCGCCAAACTGTGTCTGTGAGGACGCACATAGGTTGTCAATAGGTTGTATCAGCCACAACAAAGAATCTACGTTGTGATCTTATTCCATCTCATCATTGAATTATGGCGCAGCCTCTAGGAAAAAGAAAGTTTTCCGCCATTTTGATCTCATATCGGAAAATAAATATATATCCTTGTTGTTTGTCAAACTTTACCAGTTGTCCTTCCAATTTCTCTCTATCCCAGCCTCATCTGTGCCCTGTCTTTTTTTGAATAATAAAAAACAGTCCACAAACATCCTTATTCACAACATGTTCACTTTCATTTTCACGTTATGATATATGTTCACATTATTCATTGATTGTATCTGAAAATACTAAGTATTAAATAAATAAGTAAATGTGAATGTCAAAAAAAGGACAAAATACATTATTGTATATACTAGAGCAGGCCTGGGCAATAATTTTGACTCGCAAGCCACAGTTGGTGCTAAAATATGAGTCAAGGGCCAAGTCAGGATCAGAAATATTGAGTATTTCCGTGAACAAAGATAAATAACGAGTAAAGTATTAAATAAAGGCAACATGCTCTTAAGCCTCTTTAGCCCATCTATTGGCGAAATGGTTTTGCAGGGAAAAGGTAGAAGGCTAATGATAATATAAAGTAAAAGTAAAATTTGGACAAGTCTGGCGGGCCAGATTATAACACCAAACGGGCCACATCTGGCCCCCGGGCCTTAGTTTGCCCAGGTCTGTACTCGGTCTGTACAGGTCTGTATCAATACAGTTTTGCTATGTGTCGAAACGCTTCACAAAGCCTCATCGACCCGTCAATAGCCACGTTGTATGAAACCAAAACCACAAAAATATTAATAACAAAAAACTGTACAAATGTATTATTTCTACTGGGATTTGTTCTTTTTGATCATGTGATTTACCACATTAACTATTCACTTTAAATCACTGCTTCTATGCGAGACCCTGGTCTGGAGAAATGTCTGCAGCTCAGAGCGCAAAATCTCAGAGAACTTCTCTTTGATCACACCATTCCTGATTCACATGTGTTTAGTAGGAGGGAGAGTAAAAGAACAGGCTGAATAAAAATACTCCCCATATGTTGTGTAGTTGTGTCCTGAAGAAATCCTGGATTCAGAATTTTCTTTTCTTACCGCGCAAACACGACCAATCCGAGCTCTGTACGGCTCCTCGTCCACTCTGGCCGTCTTGTTCAGCTCGCTGAAGAAGAAATAAATCTCTTCCTTGTCCTTCTGTGCAGATGGGATTATGGCTGCTCCGGCAAACTGTGGATCTGGGGAAGGAGACTTAACCTTCAGTAACAGAAATTCACTTTGACCCGAGAACATTGAATTTGATCATTGTACTGTTGTAGTCCTAGTAATTAGTATTTTGTATTTCAGTGTTTTTACTGCAGTTTTCACTGGGGATGGTGTGATGTGATGGATACATGAACAAATGGTTCTTCCTTAAACTCCTGATGGCAGCTATTTTTACTGAATGCGTTTCAGAGTGTTTTTTTGTGTGTGTATGTGTTGTTTTGTTTTGTTCTGAAAGGACAGCTGGTATATTTGTCTGTCAGCACTCTCCTCCCTCTGGAGTCATACAATCACCTCGAAAACCAGAGAAATAAAGATTTTACAAAAAATAGTTAATATAGATTTCAACAAAATGATGTTGACAAGGTTAAGTAATCTAATTCTACTGGGTATTTCATGTCGTTATGTAATAAAGAATGACTCACACCATTAAACACTGCAGTGGAAGGAGAAGACACATAAATGCCATTTTATCACCGCGTGCAAGTGTCTCACTGCACGGTTGGTGATTTACACGCACAATTTCCCACCATCCTTATGTCCTCGTGTCTAAACCCGTTAAGTTTGCGTTTGACTCCGAGCCTCCTACTCACTCAGCAGCCAAATGTTCTCCGTCTTCAGGAGCTTCTGGGAGCCAAGCGTACGACGGATGGAGCCGGCGTGACCTCCAACTGATGACATGGCAGAGTACAGACTCCCATCTGAGACCGAGAGGAGAGAAAGCAAAGAAAGCAGGTCAAAGGTGTGCACGGACCACGAGAGTGGGACTGTGATGGCTGACAGTAGGCGCGGGGGGAAACATAAGAGTAGATTGGGGCGGAGGGAAGCAGAGTGGATATGCTTTTACTGTCTGTTGGCTGAGGAATAAAGAAAAGAGCAAAGAAGACATCAAGGCAATATAACTCGAGGACGTGCAGCATTGAGATGCACATGTGTTAGAGGACTATCTAATTAGAACTGATTGTTGTTGGACTGCTGTTCAGTTTAACCGTAGGGCCTTTGCCTCAACAATCAATCAACATGCAGAGCCTCCAGCAGCAGAGGCTAACCTCTCCCTAATTTCCAATTGGCTCCTCCGGTAATTTATCTGCATTAGTTTAGCAAACGCCCTCTCCACCCACAACCTTAACGAATGTCATGCTGTGCCTGCAAAGAGTCAAGGCTTCGGGTCCGCCTACAGCAAAGCAGTCGTGGCCTTTTGGATATTCACATTTAACATGGAGGAGTGATATGCACTGATCTTTTATTTAACTAGATGAATCATTTATCTAACCAAGTTCAGAACACTTTGGGCTGGTAACTTTTCCATGGGTCGTCACAGCAAGTCAACTATTTCCATCTCCTCCCCCTGTATCCTCAACTCTGACTACAACTACCTCCATGTCCCCCCTCACTGCATCCATCAATCTCCCCTTTGTCTCCTACCTGGTAGCTCCATCTCCAGGATCAGTCTTCTAACCTCCCTCCTTCCTCTGAACATGTCCAAACCATCTCAACTAGTTTTTCTTCAAACCTTTCCTGTCTGCCTCCTGATGACCTCATTCCTGATCCTGTCCATCCTAGACAACCCTAAAGAGAACCTTATCGCACATGGTCTCACCACTGTCCTGTAAACCTTTCCCTTCACCTTAGCTAACTCCCTCTTATCACAGATCATTCTTTTTTCTCCAGTTTTTCCCTCTTTCTGTCCTTTCTTCACATTCTCCACTGCTCTGAACAGTTGATCCTCTGCATCTTCTCCACCTCTGCTCCTAGTAACCTCAACATCCCACTGTTCCCCCCTTCATTCACACACCTACTCTGTCTTGCTACGACTGACCTTCATTCCTCTTCTCTCTACTGGGAGCTTCCAGCTCTCTGTGTGCGGGCTAAAAAACTAAATTTCTAGATAGCAGAATTTGTTGAAAAGTGTTTAGCTTTTATGATAAGAAGGGGAAACGAGTGAATGTTTGGAATGTATGGTAGCAAACAAAGTACAGTACAAACAATACATTTTTCCAGTCATGCTAATGTCCAGTAGCCAAAACCTTGACTGACCTGGATGACTGTCTTTAATCGACACACTATTATTTCATCAATTATCCATACTCTAATTCAATGGCGTGTTTCAGAAGCAGTAGTCTCCACAATCGCCACACAAATCACACTGCTTCATACTGTGAGCCTACTGTGGGTGGTGAGTCCCATGGAAGTAATGTGGGTCTGGACACTGGTCAACTTCCTTAGCCACTAGGCCACCACTGCCAACCCTAATTATTAATATTGTCATTTTGTTGATCTATACCACATACTGGATATGTGATGTGTTCAAGTACAACAGGAACGTACAGTGTTTCCTCTTTTCCCTTAGTGCACCCATGGATTCTTTAAATTCCAGTCTTGCAGGATTTTATGTCTATCTGGAAACTTTTGTCTTTCTGCAAAAGTTGCTTTAAGTGCAGTTCTCTTCTTATGTAACCAAAATATCTGTGCTCTCTTCACCTGTGTCTGGGGCTGCAGTTCTGCTGCCACTTCTGTGTTTTTCACCGTTGTGTATTTAACTTATATGCATAATTTGTCTTTCTTATATTTCCATTCTCCGACTCTACTGTCTTAGAACTGTGTGGGAAAGGCTTCTTCAGTCCAGGGAGGGTGTGGGGGAGGCTCGTCCAGGGAAAATATATATAAGTAAATATTATAATAACTATCTTGCCTCTACTTTGCAGGTTTTCCCTTGTTGGACTAAGTCTTAAAACCCATTTACTGCCACATGAGAGGGACCACTGTAGGACACAGAAGCCTCCACAACTACAACTGAACTGTTACACACTTCATTTTAAGTCTGTGTAAGTTCTGCACCAGAATCATCCGGGGGGTCATTATGTCTTAATTTTAATTTCACCATGTAATAAGTACATGGAAATAAATTCCTCCTCACAGCTGGGATTTAACAGTGGTGGGCATTCGCCTTGAGTCGATGTTGCCAGTCATGACCTTGTTTTAAGGATTTTTTTTTTTTCTCTCTCTCAATGCCTCGCTCACATTATAAAGATATTTGATCTCTTTGACTAAAAGCCCTCTGGAAAGCCCGTGCCAAAGTGTGTGAATCAGACATTCTCCTAGCGTCGTGACATGGCGAGCACTTAGTGGGCAACACTGCTTTGACAAAATAAATTGTGGGTTTTGTTGAACTGTTGAACCCAGTATATGGCGTCAATACAAGGCTTAAAAACAGTTGTTTTTGTGCCTTGAAATAATGTCAATCTTGCAGTCCTATGGCAAGATGAACATTACAGTCTGTGTGACTGTATGAAGGAGCTGTAGTAACTATGAAGCAGGCATAGGAACAAGGCATTAATAATTGATGAGAAACCCTACAGAGAAAAAAAGGCATATTCCAGACTCTGTAGGACTATGCAGCTCTCCTGTTCTCTCCCTCCATGTCGTACACTTGTTCCCAGGGGGAATTGTATAGGTTTTGTATATTTAAAAAAGGCAGCTTATACAGTAATGCTTTCAGAAAAAAAAATAAAATCTCCGTTGAATCGTTTTTTCAGGTCTTTAAATCAAAGTGCAATGTATGTAGCTTGCACTGATTTTCTACCAAAAGGGATCAATCAATACAGCCACACAACATCATTGTGTTCGTGGTAGCCTCAGACTACATTTATTGCCATTACACAGAAACCACCACACCAGCAGATCTGGCAACGAAATGTCCAGGCCCGTAATCCAGGGAACACCGTGTAGACTACACAGCCTGTAAACCATGTGGTAACAATTAGGTGAGATGTGACATTTAAGTGGGGTAGGACACAATGTGTGCAGTCCAATGTAAAGGGCTGAAAAACATGTAAAATATATATACATATATGTATATAAATAGACAGTGTTCCAAAGGATACTCCTGAGGGATCGATGAAGTTCTATCTATCTATCTATCTATCTATCTATCTATCTATACATCCGTCCGTCCGTCCATCCATCCATCCATCTATCAATCTATCAATCTATCTATACATCCGTCCGTCCATCCATCCATCCATCCATCTATCGTCCGTCCGTCCGTCCGTCCATCCATCTATATGTCCGTCCGTCCATCCATCCATCCATCTATATGTCCGTCCATCCATCCATCCATCCATCCATCCATCCATCCATCTATCTATCTATACATCCGTCCGTCCGTCCATCCATCCATCCATCAATCTATCAATCTATCTATACATCCGTCTGTCCATCCATCCATCCATTCATCTATCGTCCGTCCGTCCATCCATCTATATGTTCGTCCGTCCATCCATTAACACTGGTCCAACCTACAGGAACTGATATCAATCCTGTTATTTCATACATTACAATAAATGGCAAAATATCTTAGAAAGATTGAAAATTATTTTAGAATTTAACCTGATTCAAGCTGATTATTTTGCATATGATTTTTAATACTGTCCTCAATGACCTCAAGTCATCATGAACTTATGTTCAACCATTGAAAATATCCTTGATCTAGGTCGTCCCTACATCGAATGCAGTTTTCTTTTGCTGTTGAGGCAGTGTGCTAATAGAAAATGTTGCGTCTTTCCAATGCCTTCAAATGAATCATGAACTAATCTTGATCGTGAACACTAATGGAGCAGAAAGGTGAATAATCATCTCTCATCTTCTAGGCCAGAATCATTTATATTAACAAAGATTGGAAATTCTGATCCATGCAGTGGGTGCATTTGACAGTAAATATTGTATATGGCAACAGGAAACTGCTCTGGCCTGATGACGGCTGGGATCGGCTCCGCTCTTTATGACCCTGAAGAGATTAAAGTAGAAGATGACGAACTGATGAAGATGACTGAAACGTTAATAACATCTTTTCAGCAGAGCCAGAATCCTGTCACGTCTCCCAGGATGCTGAGCTGCAAGTTTTTGGTCGAAATCATTCATCTCTCAAGTCTTCTTGGTTAGGATCTAATCTAGGTGTCATTTCACTTTGCATAATGCAATAACAGATTTTTAGTCTAGCACAAGCAAAAACAAAAAAAAACAAAATGATGAAGTTCCTCAGTTGAGGCATGAAACATCTTTTAACTCCGAGACGAAGTCTGGGTGCTGACAACTAAACCCTTTTTTGGATATAATGACCCGGATGAATTAGAAAGAATTTTCTTTTTTTTTCTTGTCACTGTGACATTGTGATTCACACCACAGCGCACAACAAAATTTGGCCTCTGCATTTAACCCATCATCAAAGTGAGCAGTGAGCAGCTAATGAGCGCCCGGGGAGCAGTGTGTAGGGACGATACCATGCTCAGGGCATCTCCTGTCTCTTATACACATCTAGATGTGTATAAGAGACAGGGTGAAGAGGTCAGAGTTCAGACCAAACCAGTCGAGACTCGATCTGATGTTTGATCAACATTAGTTACAACATTTGATAACATTCATTTTTATCTTGTCAATCACAAGGGAGTAATCGTGATAAATACTTTAGTCACTTTACGACCAAAGCGTTTAATTACAAAGATCAGCCGGTAGATGGCAGTGTTTCTCACCTGGTTTTTTAATGTGCGTCTGATTCAATTGATATAATTGTTGTAACGTGGCGGTAGTGGGATTCGAACTGGGTACCTTGCAGACCCAAGTCCGCTTCCTTAACCACTAGGCCACTGCCTTACAAAATTTGCATTTAACCCATCATCATAGTGAGCAGGTGGCTGCTGGTTGTGTGGGGAACCATGGCACCTCAGCAGTAACATGGCGGTAGGAGGATTTGAACCGGGGGTCTTGTGAACCCAAGTCCGCTTCCTTAACCTTTAGGCCACCAACTGCCAACTGAACGGGAATCTTCACAAACAAATAAACCCAAATTTTTACTACTTTCCTGGGAAATAAGCATCGTGTCTTTATAAGCAATGCCTATATAACAATTTTACAGCTGAGAACACAAATAACAACTCCTGTCTGTCTCTGTCTGAATATATCCAGAAATTGATTTGTCTCAAGTAAAGTAGACATGAACCCCCAACCTTGAGGAAGTCAATATACTCTATACTGCTGTGGGAGTACTTTCACATTTAAGGAGCAGACACAGACTCAGGATTTAAAGATAGAGTTCTGACCTTCTTTCATTGCATATCGGTAAAGAAACATTTTGCGCAGTGGGTTTTATATCACCATTCCTCCCATGTGAATGGCAGATGGGAGGCTGTTGCATGTTTGGCACCCAGGGTGGTGTCATCCCCTGGAGACTGCATGTGTGACAAATTATATGTACCATCTTCTGTAGCACAGGAATGAGATCATCACTATTGTGGTGGGCTGGTACACACTGCATTACAGATTTCACAAGTAAATGAACAAAGTGGTTTTAAATTCCTGTCCTATTTGTTCCTCACGCAAGTACATATTTTATATATTCACAAATCCCTATGCGGTTTTAACAAAATCAACCAATACATTTGGCTTCGCTGAGGAACAGACTCTCTAAAGTACTTCAGATTAAAGCGTTTACTCATCTGCAGATTCATGAATAGGGAACAATAGGAGGCACATTTCTCCCACAGGCCCCGTGTCGCAAGTGACGCTCGGGTGCAGAGAGAATGAGCTGCAATCAGCAGGAAAATATAGAGGTAGCTGATTGTTAAGCATTATCACCAGGTCGTTGAATACTAACAATATGGGATGAAGCCACTCTTTTTCAGCCCCTCCCAACAGATGAGTGTTCACTATAAAGGTTTGCTTGTGCTGCAGAAGGAGGGTGATTTTTCAACATATTTTATGTCTAAAGTGATACTTTATTACACTCTACCCTGTTTGTGCAAGTCTTTTTCATCCAACATGGACTTAAACTGTTGTCTCTTTAAGAAAACTCCTTGTCATTGTGATTCACACCACTGCACAGAACGGAATTTGACCTCTGTAGCTAACCCATCACCATCGCCTGTGGAGCTGTGAGTGGGGACGGTGCCATGCTCAGTGGACCTCAGTGGTTACTTGGTGTTAGGGGGATTTGAACCAGGGACCTTATGGACCCAAGTCCGCCCCCTTTACCACCAGGCCAACAACTGCCCCATTATGTCCCAATTCATTTATTCATTCATTCATTCATTTTCATGTGCTTATCCATTACTGTGTCACACACAACACCGTACTGTGAGCCAACCTGAGGGTGATGGAAGTTATGAGGGTCTGGACCAGTGGTTCTTAACCTGGGTTCGATCGAACCCTAGAGGTCCGGTGGGTCGGACTCAGGGGTTCGGTGGAGCCTCTGCCGCAGAGGTAAAGACACTGCAGAGGTCAAGACACACCAACTCACCCTACTAAAGAAGGGTTCGGTGAATGCGAACATGAAACTGATGGGGTTCGGTAGCTCCAACAAGGTTAAGAACCACTGGTCCCTCAGTGGCAGCCTGGTAACTAGTAGTTTCAAACCCAAAACCTTGCGAATCTTTAACCACTAGGCCACCACTGCTGCCTTATATGGTAATCATTTACTGATAACTGGATTTAACGCTCTTAATTTAGTGACAATATATACATTGAATATGAAAAAACCATAATGTTCTCAGGGTAAAAACATCTGGTTCACACTCAGGAAAAACATAATAGTTTAACAAAGTACATTCTCAACAAGGCATTTGCATTTTGTGTGGAAAAAGAAAACAAGGAAGCAAACTCCTTGTCATTGTCATCCACACAACTGCAAAAACCTCATCTACCTCTGTTTTTGACCCATCGCCATAGTGGACAGATTTAAGTGCCCAGAGAGCAGTGAGTGGGGGCGGTGCAGTGGTCAGAGCACCTCAGTGGTAACTAGGTAAGCATTTTCCTTGATTTGTCCTTTCAGTCTTGTGCACTACTCACATTTTTTTGTGTTTCCATGACAACCTGTTGCGAAAATCATGAACCATTTTCAGTAATTTTGTCCATTGGAATTGTCGTACTGGAAATGTCCAATGTCCAAAAGTGCATTTTCCATTTCCCTCTGAAAGACCGTTATTACAGAAACAACATGGTCAAAAAGGAAGTTATGATGACGCAAATAAAAGCCATCAGCAGGTGCAGGTTTGTCTAAAAAGAACCGATGGATCCAATAGTGCTCTCTGGCCAAATGTACTGGACAAGACATTTTATTTTGACCTTTTGTCAGTTTTAGTTTTCTCATCTCTTCTTACCTGCAGGCAGAGTGATGGACTTCTGAGAAGGGTAAGGAGGAGAGATGTCAGAGGGAGAGGCTATCTGGACACCCTGGACATCAGTCAGGACAGTGTCATTGACCTGCAGAGGAGAAAAGACATCAGATCAAGTAGAAGGCCAAATATTTGGACGACATTCTTAGACACGGGTCTCAAACCTGGGGCCTGTGGGCCAATTTTGGCCCAGGGAACAATATTTTGTGCCCCCCCCAGCACTGACTTGAAAGTTTAATATTACCTGGGGTCACATGACTTAAGGTTAAGTCTGACTGCAGATCGACGATACCATAAATGGTCATGTTGGATGCACTAAATGGAAAAGTGCTAGACTTTCCTATGTTGCAATATTTAGCTTTATTCATCGTGGTTTTTCAAATCACAGAAACCAGTGTTGATCATTTGCTAGTTTGATAACAGTAACTACAGTATAACACATAGGCGTAGCCACGGGTGGGCCTGGGCCCGCCCACTTGTCAGTCAGGCCCGCCACATCCAATGAGAGGGCTGACCATGTCATAACGAGGGATGATGTACATTATCAAACTTAGGCTATAATACTTTAGGGTTGGGCCCACCCATTTCATGAGTTCTGGCTACGCCCCTGATATAGCATTGTGCACTTTACCAGTAAATATATGGTATTTTTTTGTATCTTATGGATCTCCTTTCTCCAAATCTTTTGGTAAATCCTACAGTTTTTTCAAACTTTGGTCCACAGACTCCTTCTGGTTCATTTTCTGTTGCATTTTTTGTTTGTTTGTTTTGTTATTTCAACTCATCTGCTGTGGGGAAATCTTCCAATTTTTCTACTTATTTGAGTTTGAGACCCTCTTTTTAAGGGTAATAATCTACATTCATCTTAATGACTATTCTTAACAAGCCATAGGAGTTTTTGCGTTACTTTCTTCTGATGAGCCTGTTTTTTATGTATTATTTTCCATTCATAATCAGAGCAATATTTTCATTACAGTTGGTAAATATTCTCTTGGAAAATAAATATACCTGGGAACCGTTGAAACCATTGACCAAAGCTTTAGCCCAATAAATAAATTAGAGCAATTCATCTTATAAAGTTCAGCCTTTAGAGTTGAAGCAGCAGAGCGTCGAAAAAACACAACATTTGCATAGCTGCAGAAGAGCCGTTCTTAATCTCTTACCAACATCCAGCACCTGGGGCTGCCGGCATTTGTTCCACACACGATGAATCTGTCGTTTACTTTCTGAATGACTGTGATGAAATTATCACACTCCAGCTGCGGGAGGGGAAAAAAAAAACAGTGAGTCTATGCAAGAGGGACAAAGGCACAAATTGAAGTAAAGACAGAAAAAAAAACAGGTTGGGAGAGGGATTAAAGGAGACACAGAGGCAGAGGATGGGTGGTGTGTGGAGGAGCGATTATGGAGAAGAAGCTGCACAGAGTTGGAGTTAAGACAAAGTGGAGATCAAGCCAGTGAGGAAGCCAAACTGTGAAAAAAAAAAAGAAAAAGAAAAAAAAACAGGAAGGCAGAATGAAGGATAAGAGAAACAAAGACCAAGATTACAATGCAAGAGAAGAAAATTAATTACTGCACAGATACATTTAGAAATGTTGCACACATAATAAATAATAAAAACCTAACCTAACCTGACAATGCCTGTAAACACAGCAAATTGAGTATTTATCATGTACAGAAAATAATCTTCTTCCCCCAGGGCATCATAAATGAAGCCTGAAAGGAAAACCACAGCGTTGTATAAAGTTTGGTTTTACAGAGTTGCTTTCAAATCGACCGTACTATGCAACAATGAATTTAAGATTCAGTCGCAATTTTGCAAAAAAAAAAAAACTCCGCTGTTATGTAAGTGTGTTGGTGGTGGTGGTGTAGGCGTGTGTGTAGGTGGAATATTTTTTTTTTATTCTACGTGTGTACTGAACATTGGTTCTCTGATAATCCTGTTTTCCAAACAATTGGTGGATTTCATGTGTTTGTAAAAGCCGGCAATAGCGTGTCCTACAGGAGCCGCCAGCTTATTTTGATTGTTCAAACCAATCCTTTACAGTTAGTTGGTCTTATTACTTTTCCTTATGAAAAATAAGTTGTGTTTGTGCTGGTAGTGTGACCTTAATGCTGCTTTAATTACTAACCTGGCGCTTATTCAAGTTACTACAGTTTATGTCATGTTTACAAACAGGTTTGTAGAGTATTTACCTGTTCATATCCAAGGTGTAGATGGATGGATGGATGGATGGATGGATGGATGGATGGATGGATGGATGGATGGATGGATGGATGGATAGATAGATAGATAGATAGATAGATAGATAGATAGATAGGCAGCAGATGTGCAGCAACAAGGATGGAACGCAAAGATCTACGCCAGTGCTTCCCAATCTTTTTCTCTTACGCCCCCCCTAGCAAGAAGAAAACAATTTGCGCCCCCCCACCCCACCACCCACTCTCTGCCGCAATTATAAATAACAGCATTTGTCTATAAAATAGTTCTAGCTACACCACATAACATCGTATCCTTGTTAACATAAAGAAAACAAAAAAAAAGAGATATAGTTCAACTAACAAGGATGTGCAATTACACTTTATTGTAGTACGGCGGGGAAAAAAGCATGTTCCCGAGGGTCACACGCGCCTCCCTAAGCATCGCACCGCGCCCCCCCACTTTGAAAACCCCTGATCTATACTGTTCAAATGGGATCTTGACGTTCCGTGACTTTTATCAGACTCTCAGAGGACCTTGGTATCTGTGGGCAAGCTCTGCCTAAATTTACACAGATCATTAAAACAATCCCCAGCAGCCAAAAGAAGCAGCCAATGGTTATAGATCAAGCCAAATGAGCTTTACTGGGCAAAGAAAACACCATGTCACTTACATCCCCACCCACTCCACCTCCTACTGCAGGTAAGTGAGCAAGGTATTCAAGAAGGAGAGCACGTCCCTGGTGTCTTTATCATGTACACTTGAAATCTAGTCATGATTGAAACACAAGCTCATGCTTGATCAGCCTCGAGCTGGACATGTTTGATGAGACGCCCAGTGATTTCCAGGTACACTAGTGACCATGTTTCCCAAGTAAAGCCATTCCAACATGTGAAAAAAAAAAAAAAAAAACTCCTACACCACTCTTAATGTTCATTACGTCATTAGTCATGTGATCGAACATGCCAATCTTAGCACCTAGCAGCATCATGTATTTTAACAGTACAGTGGTGCCTCAGCTTTCGAACATAATCCGTTCCAGGTTGAAGGTCGAGGTCTGATTTGGTCGAGGTATGAAAAAAATGTTCCCATAAGAAATAATGGTAAACTCATTAATCCGTTCTGTCCCATATGAAAAGTCCACTTTTCAATAAAATGTGTAACCAGCAATTTAGTCCTAAACATGAAGATGTATATTTTATATCTTTTTGTCCTCCTTCGTAATGAATGTATTGGCCGTCATTTTTCCAAAAAGATCGGTCTCATCGCAATTAAAAACAGTCTTTACGCACCAGGGGAACTCCATCACGTATTTATCGGCAGCTTTTTGGTTCGAACTCGCCGCCTCTCTATGTCAAGTCACACGATGGAGACCAGTTCTCTGTGCAAACTTTTCAAACCAGCCACGACTGGCTTTAAAAGTAAAGCCCTTTTCATCACTTTCAACATTCCCCTCGCTGCTCGTACCCACACCTTTCTTTTTTAGATCATCATTAATAGCGAGAGCCCTTTCACTGATCAACGCTTCGGTGATGTTGTCTCCAACCAACTCTTTTTCCTTAATAGAGATAAACAACAATTATTCCATTTCATCTAGTATCTATTTCGAAAGCTGAAATTCGGTCAAAAGGGGAGGCACATTTTTCTCGAAAATTTTGGTTGAGAGTCGAGTTGGTCGGGGGCTGAGGCGTTCGAAAACGGAGGCACCACTGTATTTGAAGTTGGGGTCTAATGTTATTAATATTAATTTGCAAACATTAATTCTGCCAGGAAACAGTAAAATCCAATCCCTTAATACTCAGGAGAACATCCTGGGTTCTTGGGATGAGAGAGACCAATCTTCTCGGGACATTAAGTCCATAACTGTTCCTTAAGGCTGTGTATTTACTTTGCTCCATGGGAATAGAAGTGTTTACCACATAATAAACCCTCTCAGTGAACTTGTTTTTTGCCAAATGTCACTCAGAAAATCCTCAGGGTAAAAGTTGTTGATGGACCAGACACAGAGTTTGGAAACCAGAGTCTGTCTTTCCAATCTAGTAAATTAGGTTCTACCTTTTCACTGCTGGTTACCCTTTCCTCACCAACTGTGTCACTGTCTATTGCCAGGAGACACTGCCCCCCGTTTCTCATGCTTTCTTCCCAGTGACATTTTAGTTTTTACTGAGGGAAAAGTACTGTTTGACTAAGAAGCATGTAAATTTGCACCATCTGCCACTAACAGACTATCTGCCATCTCTGTGGGGGTTTTGGTGCAGGGTAGAAACTCTTTAACTTTCTTATGACTGTAAATTAATATGTAGATTCAGACTAGTTCCAACATGAGAAGACTATCTGTCTCACAGTTGTTTTTTTTTTCTCTAGTGTGAAGATGTACTGCAGTCTGAGACCCAGGTGGCCAAGGACAGACTAACAGAATTAGTCTCCTGGCCGGGTCTACACAGACCCAGATGACAGATGATGCAGTCTCGCCGAAATTGAAGCTGTCTCCAAAGATGCATTCACGTACCACCAGATAAATTATGGTTTTGGTTTATGTGTAATTAGGTCCTTAGTTCTGAGGAACTCTAGCGCCTCCTGGTTCACAAAACCATCCATGAAGCTGAGGACAGACTTATGTTTGGTTTATCTCTTTGTACTTTTTGATAATTTGTGATGTTTGGTACACATTTAAAGTCTGAAGTAAATGTCTTTTTCAACTTTTTATATTTCTTGTCTCGCCCAGGAAACTGGACTGTCTCCTGGGAATGATTTTTGAGGAGTTAACTTTTTGTAATCTGAATTCTGTTCAAAAAAAAAAAAATTGAAATCAGTTCTCTTGTTTCTCTATGGTGCATTCTGGGCTCAAAGACTAAAACGTTTTGTTGTTTTTCTTTTACTGGAGAGGAAATCAGAAATAAAGTCCACATTTTAACACAAAGGGTAAAATAATTGTGTCAAAAAGGACATTTCTCTAGGTCACTATCCTCTCCTCATAGAGAACAGTTCAAAGTTTGATAAAATGTTATAAAGTGTCACAGCCTGAGATGTGAGAAATATTGCCAGTGTCTCTACATACATTTTTAATTTGCCTTCAGCCTTGACTCTCAATCTAGCTCCGCAGTTTGTTGGAGCTTTGGCCAGAAGATTGGAGGATCAAATCATGCGTACAAGACCTTAGCTTTGACATTTATGCCCTTTGAATTATATCTTCATCTAGCTGTTGCACATCTGGGACACGTCTTTCTATGAGATGTCCGTCCGAGCAAGTGGATGCCGTGTGGTGTCGATCAAGCAGTCTTGTAAAGCGAGTGTTCTTAAACACAAATCTTTGTGTTCAATGTTATGATCTTGTATTATAGTTTCTTCAGTAACACGTTTGAGAAAATCGAACTGCGGGAGTTTGGTAATCAACTAACTGACCCAACCTGTAGGTACAAGTCATTCATATCACAGGTGTCAAACTCAGGCCAGGGGACAGTATCTGGCCCGCATTGTAATTATATTTGGCCCCGCAAGATCAAGTCAAATATGTACTAGAGTTGGCCCACAGGTTTATAGGACTTACATACTGGCAGGATCTGTAGTATTATCTGTAGTATTATTGATGGACGGTCTTTGATGGAGAGAGATATTTTGTTTTTTTTTTATTTTGTTATTAAAACATTAAAAGTATCTGGAAAGGCTACATAAAGACAAATAGCACTAATGTGGGTTTTATTTCTGATTTAATTTGTGTTCATAATATTCAGCTGCTTTTCCAGATTCAGGTTCCCAAAAATTAACATTTAATTAAGGGCTTGAAGCCTTGCAAACCAGGCAGTTACTTAGCGCTCGGGCCACTAGGGGGCCTGGTCAAATTTTTTTTTGCTGATGGCACTGAACAGGGTGTGGGCCACAGGGATATCTTGCTAGGAGCTCCAACAGATCGTGGCACCACCCTTGGATTTTTTATTTTTTTTTTTTTTTTCGTTTTGTTTTTTGGTATTTTATCTGAAGAAGGGGGAATTCACAGTTTATTTTTCAATAAATATTCAGTCTGGCTCCTGACTTCATGTCACTTTTTAATTGTGGCCCACTGTGGAATTGGGTTTGACACCCCTGGTGTATATGTTGAGCTCCCTGTGGCAGAATAAATTAAATATTATAAATGAAATGACCGTTTCCACTGGTGTGCGAACAGGGAAATCTAGAGACACATTTCAGTTACTAGAGTAACTTTAATCATTGTCCATGTCATCTCAAGTGACTAGTCATCGGCTTAAAGTAATACCTTGGCTGGTTTATAGAGTCACAGGAGCCCTCAAGTGCCAACAAGTACACGTACATATTATTTAATTCCCAGAGTATGAGTTGCCAGAGGATGTAAATAGTGCAACCAACAGGAGTATCAGATACTGATTCAGAAACAGAGAGTGTTGTTTAACAGCTGTTAGTGTAAACATAAAAAAAGGGAAATTATATATTTTTAATATCTAAGTTGCACCTTTGTATAAGACGACATGCCTATAGTGGATAGATGGATGGATGGATGGATGGATGGATGGATAGATAGATATATAGATAGATAGATAGATATACCGTTTTCACACTGGCACTTAATTCCGTATTCACTGCGACGTGAAACCAGTTTCGCTCCCCGTTTGCATTCACATTACAAACTAACGCGCATTCGCTCCTCAACTAATGCACATTAACTAATCCACCTCTAGTCGGGGTTTTCGATACCAAATTAACTACTACGGGTGTAAACCAATAAAAAGTAAAACGATTGTCGCTGCACGCGTGTGTGAACACAACAACACCTGTATTGACACCACCACATGCTACGGGAGCAGCTCATTTCCTTGTCAACCGCTATATGTTACTGCGTTATTAGGAACAGGATCACAAAAACACTTCCTCATATTTTCTCTCCTTATCTTCTACATTCGTTCTTTGTGTCTCCTTCTCATCGCCTTCATATGTCGCCTGCTCCATTTATTCTTCAAAATTGCACGTGCGTTTGTTGATAAAATCCATGTTGAATAAAACCGCATATTAACGAGATCTTGTTATATAACCACGTGATAGATAGGAACTTAGGAACTGAGCGAACCGCAGTTCACCGCCAGAGACATGGCACAATATATCATCATGAGCCCACAATTGTACAAACACATCATTGGTATTTGCGAGCCTGTGGAAGAAGTGCTCCAGCCTCAGCCGGGCTTTCACACTCCGCCTCCCTGTCTCTTAAACACATCTACACATTGAAACCCTGAGGACAATGCAGCAACAGCAGCTGTCAAAAGACACCCATGTATGTC
>JAFBJS010014289.1:397257-423059 GCA_016785265.1 Paraplagusia blochii
GTCTGTATAGTCTGTATAGTCTATATACTGTAGTCTGTATAGTCTGTATAGTCTATATACTGTAGTCTGTATAGTCTGTAATCTATATTTCCATAAGTCCATATATCTCATATCCTTCCTGGCTGATGACTCCTCAGCTGACCCATGGGCAACGGAGGAGGTGCGACAGGCAGCAATGCCCAGCAGGAAATAACACCTTCCTGTATGAAAAGTGCAGTTGGAGTCCAGGGAAGACTGGAGGACAGCAGGGAAAGACCGCAACAGGCGTGGGGGGATAGTTACCCAAACCACGGGCCTCTCATTAGGGAGGCACCCAACTATTAACGGGATGAAAGATGGACCCAATAGGACGGACCGCACGGTGACGAAGGCATTGGAAACGGAAAATGAGAATGAGAACTCCAGGAAATGAGGAGAAGATCCTCCGGAGGAGCGCGTGTGGATGGGAGAAAGTGACCACCAGTGTTGGGGAAGTTACTTTGAAAAAGTAGTGGCCAGAATGGCCAACAGCAACCTTGCACTGCGACAGGTCAGACAATAGGGACCAAAGGTCAGGACAGAAACCACAAAGCCAATGGACCCAACGTTGTGGAGGCGTGTCAACAGAGGAAAAAGGTCAACTGGTGGAGATCGAGCCCCCACATGAGCATCAAAACCCGGCCCTCACCATCGTAGACAGCACAGAGCCAAACGTAGAGACCAGGAACCAGCCAGAAGTGTGATCAAGTAGCCAAAGTCAAGCGAGACAGAGACGTGGCGTGGACTGGATGCAGACCAGAGAACAGTACACCATCTCAGCCAGCACTGTCAACAGTCAAGTTCAACACCATGCCTCCCAAGCTCAGTGAGGTAAGGCAAGTTGTGGAGAAGGCAAGGTCCTCTTCTGCCCCCTCCCCAAAGGAGTCCCCTACAAGCTCTACAAGAACGCAACTTACGCCTGGGTGGCAGCGAGTTGTAGTTGGAATTGCGATGGGATGTGCCATTTCTCCAATACTGTTTGTAGCAGCGCATGAGATAATTCTCATCGGTGCAAGGAAAATGGTAGGGATTAAACTGCCAACCGGTCAGAGGATTCCCCCACTAAGGCGCTATGGACGACGTCAGAATTCTACTTCAGACGCTAGCTTGCACATCCAGACTTTTGAAAAGGAATGGACGAGCTGACATCATGGGCGAGAATGAAAATCAAGCCCTCCAAGTCTCGCAGCCTGTCACTCAGGAGAGGAGTCTGAAACGACAACACCACCTTTTTGAGCTTTGGGAGTCAACAGAAAAATCAGTCCTCAAGGTGCTGACTGGTCGCAAATGGCCCAGACCGAGGTTGACCAAGCTATTAGCCGGCTGCAACATCAGGAGATCATGGGCAGAGTCCAGGTAAGTAGAGCAGGTCTAGGTTGGGGAGATGCACCACGCTTTTGGTCCAAGGCCAATAAGAAGGAAAGGAAGCTGGACAACCTGGGAGGGAATAACGATCAGGTACATCACTTGGTCATGTGACATGCCACAGGCAAGACTCGGCTTCCTCATTCACTCAACCAATGACACGCTTCCCTGCCCTCGGAACCTCCCCCAGTGGTTTGGGAGTGAGGAATGTTGTGCGCTTTGCAGTGCTCCCCACGCTAGCCTAGAGCACATCCTGTCAGGCTGCAAGACCGCACTCTCACAGGGCCGCTACAGATGTAGACATGACCAGGTCCTGCGAAAGCTAGCAGAAGTTCTGGAGGAGTGCAGACGGGGACACAAAATACAACCACCTGCGGAAGGTGGTGTTAACAGAAGTTAGCTTCTGAGTGCTGGGAGGCTGCCTGGGAAACCACTGTCTACCCAGTGGAGGTTAGATGCCGAGGCTTCACTGGGTTGTCAACCACACGCCTCTTAAGGGATGTGGGACTCAGTGGAAGAAGACTCAGGAAGGCAACGAAGGACCTAGCAGAGGAGGCTGAAAAAGGGAGCTTTTGGCTCTGGCTCAGGAGAAAGGACAATACCTGGTTAAGGAACAACTAACCCCAGACAACAGTCGCAGGGGACGACACCCATCAGCTGCAGGGGGTGAGAGGGAGACATCCCTGTCACTGCTCTGCCACCAGGAGACATACCGGAATTAAAGCATCGAAACGTTGATGAATGGTGGTTTCCTGGCTGATGACCCTGCAGCTGACCCATGGGCACCGCAGGAGGTGCGACAAGGAAATAACACCTTCCTGTATAATCCTGATGTATAGATATATGACATGTTCATAACTCGAACTAACAATGTGAGATTAATAATGTGAGAAAACGGAGACAGGAACCTGTTGATTTCTGTTTC
The DNA here is from genome assembly GCA_016785265.1 of Paraplagusia blochii. Lineage (NCBI taxonomy): Eukaryota > Metazoa > Chordata > Actinopteri > Pleuronectiformes > Cynoglossidae > Paraplagusia > Paraplagusia blochii. Next base: position 399,566 of record JAFBJS010014289.1, read on the forward strand.
CTTCTCGACCTGAAGTTCCTCCTCAGTCCAGGAACAACAAGTCCAACTAATCTTTACACTGTAGTTCCAACATGTATCCACAGCTCCCTCCTGCAACATATTCCAGCGATTCCCTCATCGCCTACGGCAAAACCCAGTTCGACCGTTCACACCGTAGACCCTGCGTAGACCCTCCCCTCTCTCCATAAAGCGACATGGCTCTCCTCAACGGACGATTGATCATGATTAAGACTTTCATTGTAAATGACTTAATTATTGATAATAAAATTGACTGTTTTTTTGAACAGAGACCTGTCTGAGCACTGATGCATCCATGTTACTCTGTTTTAATTTCTGATACTCCATTAGATCAGACAAGAAGGCAGTGGAACAGCATCATTAACTGTAAACAAGATCAATTTCAAATAGATCCCACATTTGAAGACCACGCCTTTATCTGTTGCAGCCCCTCAATATTATGCTTCACGGTCTACAGACCACCCAGTCATGCCCCCTCTTTTATTCAGGATCTTGCAAAGCTACTGTCTATGGTGTATCCTAAATACACCAGGATTGTTGTAACAGGTGATTTTAATCTACGTATTGATAAAGCGTTGGATAAAATAGAATAAACCTTTTAAAGCATGTGACGCCTGTTACTGCATTTTGTTCTTATCCATCCTTGTTTGTAAACAACAGTTGTTTCCATATGGCACTATGAGTAAGTAACTTGATGTTTTTCTCACTTAGATGATGGGTTAAATGCAGAGGACAAATTTCGTTGTGCGCTGTGGTGTGAATCACAATGACAAAAAAAAAAAGAATCTTATCTTAAAAAAAATCTCAGTCACAGGCCTTTTCTGAATCTACAAAAACACACTCCTTCTGATCTTCTCTGTTCTCCTCCACCTGTGGAACTCGTTGTAGACATGAAACCAAAGTGTTTTGTGACAAATCTCCACCTCCTTCCTCCACCTGGCTTCAACTCCTCTTTCCCAAATCTTGAATATCTGTTGTTTTGTTCCTCTTTACTTTCTCTTTCTCCTCTAGAAAACCTGTTGGACTCAGTTCTACCCGGAGTCCGGTGACGTCTAAGCCAATCCCGAATTATCATTGGCTCAGACGGCGGCTCCTCCTCCTTCTCCTCCTCCTCGGTGACTGTTGTCAGTGTAGTTGAACCAACGTCTCCACAGTGACTTCGTCCAGTTCCACTGAATGAAGATGTTTCTCTTACTGTTTCTACTGGGAATAAACGGCGGCGGAGCGAGTGAGTCTGACGTTGTTTTTAGATTTGACTCCATGTTGAAATCAATGTTTACCGACTGTTTTAGACATTTTCTCAATTCACCCGTTGATTCTTGTTGACTTTCTTGATTTGTAAGAAGGATAAAGAAACATATGAAATTAAGTTTGCATCCATTTTATTTAGAAATAGGTCGATATGTTAATTATCCCCCAGAAGGTTAGATTTATGTGTTCTGTAGCCAACATTCGTACAAAGGACGCACTAAAACACGCATTAAAATTTTCCAACGATAGCAATAATAATAAAAGCAAAAGTGCACTAATAGAGCTGGTACACCTGCTTGGTTCGTCAACCTTTCGCATAGCTGCAGTACAACCACTGCGCCAGCAGATGGACCCCACGTTCCTAATGAATGAAGCTTCGAGTAGTGAACCGATTTACGAAGCAATGATCCGAAATGGTTCGAAGCCCCATGGCGCCTAAATCGGACATCACTAATCATATGGACTGAATTGACTGGAATAGAAATTCTCATTGTTGTCATCATTATTAGTACCATTGGATTTAGGGTCGACTGTCAACTAAAGCTCATTGACATCAAGGCAGTGAAACTGGAGCAATGAATTCTTATTGGTCAGAGAAATAACATCAACCAACCAATAGAGAAAACTGAGGGTGGCGGCCCCTCATCTGGTCCTTGTTGCTGTGCTCTGCTCTCCTGCTCTTCTCTCAGCCTGGATCATTTTCTCTGGATATTGAAACACTTTCAGTCCAGCCCAGACTGGACGCGTCTTCATCACTTCCTGTTTCAGCGTCTCTAGTTGTTAGTGTTGAGCTGGTCCTCAGTGGTAGTGGTAATAGTTTAGCTAGTAATAGTTGAAGTGGATTAGTAGTAGAAACAACAACAGTTGAATCTCTTCTGGACTGTCAGTGGTCAGTGGTTTGAATCCTTCTAGAATCTTCTGTCATGACATCATTGACTTTCTCTTACAGGACTTCACTCTCTGAAGTATTTTCACACTGCATCTTCTCAAGACTCAAACTTCCCAGAGTATGTGATTGTTGGTTATGTTGATGATGTTCAGATCAGTCACTACGACAGTAACACAATGAGAGCAGAACCAAAACAGTCCTGGATGAAGGACAACACAGATCAACAGTACTGGGACGAAGGGACTAGGATTGGTTTGACTAACCAGCAGATCAACAAAGTCGACATAGAAACTGTAAAACAACGTTTCAACCAAACTGGAGGTTTGTTAATGTTTCACACAAACAACTGACTGTGACTTTGATCCACATGTTTATAATGAATGAAAAATAAAACTGTGATTTGAATGGATTGAAGTCTAAGTGTGTGTGTGTGTGTGTGTGTGTGTGTGTGTGTGTGTTCCTCAGGTGTCCACACGTATCAGAGGTTGTACGGCTGTCAGTGGAATGATGAGACTGGAGAAGTTGTTGGTTATTGGTCATATGGTTATGATGGAGAAGACTTCATAGTTTATGACCTGAAGACAGAGAGCTGGATCGCTGCATCACAACAGGCTGTGGCTTCAAAGAACAAGTGGGAGAATAATGAAGGTTTTATGGCTCAGATGAAACGCTACATCACTGAGTACTGTCCTGATTGGCTGAAGAAGTATGTGGAGTATGGAAGGAGCTCTCTGCTGAGAACAGGTGAAGTCACATGATCTGAATCAACATCATCTTCATCTTCAATCATCTCTTTCATCTCTGTGATGTTGATGTCTTCACTGCTTTGATCTCACTTTGACCTTTTATCTTAGACCAATAAAAACAACTCTGTAGTTCTATTGTGTTAGGGACTTCAGGTCTCCTCTCCTGACTCCTCCTCCCTCACCTCCTCACACCTCCCCTCTCTCCTTCCTTTGTAGAGGTAGTAGGGCTAACCACTCTCTTCTCTCCCTTTGATGACGTCCTGATTGTCCTCGCTCCTCTCCATTGTCCTCCCTCTGAACCACCCTCCTCCCTTCCTTTGAATTCGTCTCCTTCCTTTGAACCTCTCTCCTGCCTCTCTTCCACTGACCTTCTCTTGTCCTCTCCTCCTCTGGTCTCCTGGTCCAGACCTCCCCTCAGTGTCCTTCCACCAGAGGTCTCCCTCCTCTCCAGTCACCTGCCACGCTACAGGTTTCTACCCCAGCGGAGCCGTGTTGTTCTGGAGGAGAGACGGAGAGGAGCTTCACGAGGACGTGGAGCACGGAGAGACTCTGCCCAACCATGACGGAACCTTCCAGATCAGCTCTGAGCTGCGTCTTTCCTCCGTTCCTCCTGAGGACTGGGGGAAGTACGAATGTGTGTTTCAGCTCTCTGGTGTGAAGGAGGACCTGGTGACCAGACTGGATCCAGAGAAGATCTTATCTAACAGACGTGAGAGAGAGTGGAGAGACTCAGTAGACTGATCTTTACAGCAGGTTCTTCTCTGACCTTTTTCTCCTCAACAGCGAAGCCTCTCGACTCCACCACCATCATCATCATCTGTGCTGTTCTGGGTGGTGTTGTTGCTGTGGTTGTTGGCATTGGTTTCTTGGTGATCAGAAGCAGGAATACAGTCTTGTAGACAAACCTTCTCCACCTTGTGAGTAAAACTTGTTTGTCTCTGAAGAGTTGATGTTTCTTCATCATATTTTCCCACCAGTTCCACTGACCAACACTCTGACCCCTGTGTCTCTGTCCACAGCTGTGGTCAGCTCCGAGGAGCAGCAGTTCAAAGGAGACTCTGAAGAAACACCACCGTCCTGAAGAGGGACTTCTTCATCTGTTCACTGTGTCAAATCAGTCAGATCATGTGACAGACGGACAGGTCCGAGTTCTGTCCAAACCGGAAGTGACATCACCCACTGTCACATCAACCCTGGTTTCTCTTTGATGACTTTGATGATTGTTTTAGCTTCACAGTCATATATTTTGGCCTTTGATTTATTGCTGATGTGCTGCATTCAGGGAGTGCGGGAACTTTCTAAACAGTGACGACTGTAGATCAGTTTCAATCTGCTCCTTTCATGGTGATGATGTTGATTTGTCCTTTGATCTTTCACATTATAGTCTGATCCAACAAACTTCTTTGACTGCTGGGCTGTTTTTATTGGGTTTCTTTGGGACAGAACCTTCATCCAGTGTCAGGACGGTCAAGCTTGGACCCAAATGCACTGGTTTCTGAGTCCATGGACAGAAAGCGTCCACTAACAGGGAAGATTTGTCTCCAGGGAGAAGCAATAAAATAAAGTGAGGTTGAACCAAAGCAGTAACGTCTGGTAAAGCTGAAGTCATGGTGGAGGTGGAGCTGACAAAGTCTCCACCTCAGCAGTCACAACAACGTCCATCAAAATTGTCTCCTCCTCTGCTCCTTGTAACCTCCCCATTTCACTGTTCTCCCTTTCATTCACCACCACTGACCCTCACTCCTCTTCTCTTTAGTGTAAAGGCAACAAGTCTTAACAATCTTTATACTTTAGCGCCATCAAGTGGTAATTTAAAATACGACAGCTGAATCCCGTAGTGACATGACAGGAGCTGCTTTGTTACAGTACTACGATAACACCAGTGGACGGCGCTGTTGGGTTATGTTACTGGGAAATGAAGAAAGACGGGATTTTTCCAGCAGGTCAAACAGAACATGACGAACATTGAACAGAAAAGTCTGGATGAGGAACAACTTCACAGGCTGGAAAAAAGGGAAACAATAAAAAAAGGCAAATATTTGTCCAAAAATATGTCATAATAGCCGGAATGGTGGCCCAGTGGATCAGGAAGCAGACCTGGCCCCGCAGGGTTTCAGGTTCGAATCCACCAGCTGCCAGGTTGCCACTGAGCTGCTCTGATCACAGCATCGACTGGGGAACAGAGAAGAGGATGAAGATGAGTAGATGGATGTTCCATATTCATCTCTGAACAAATAAAAACAACTTCGATCAAAAGTCCAGTCCTTATCACCGTCCTCCGTCAGGACACAGATTCGACTCCGGGGGCAGTGTGGAGTCAGGAGGCGGTGTTTGTTCAGTTATTTCCCAACAACCAGTGCAGCTGAGTTGACCTTGAGTCAGTGCTGTGTCACAGACAGAGCCTAGAAAAGTCCAGAGCGGAGCAGTCAGGGAGCAGAAGAAGAAGAAGGAGCAGCAGGAAACATGAGGAAACTCTACGCACTGGTCTCACTGCTCCTCCTCTGTGGAGCAGCAGCAGCAGTCGAGGTCAGTCCACACTCACAGCATCCACAACATTCTGTCCATCAGGAGGTTTGGACCAAAAAGGTGTTAAATTTATGATGAACTGATACTGATATCTGTGCGGTAGAAACCTCAGGACCCTACGGGCAAATATGGTAGAACCCCAGGCACCAGGCTGTTGGATTTCTATGTTAATTCAATTCTATGTCTGTAGCATTTGACTAAACTACGAGATGAGAAAATAAAAAATCCAGTTGTAGCTAAATGTCGGAAATGAGGACAATACCAAAATAAAAGTGACAAAAAAGACCAAAAACAATGTAGAAAAACAACCAAATGTTGTTAGAGACAAAGTGAGTTAGAGTGAGTTAGAGACAAAGACATTAGACTGTGTTTGACTAGGACAAAGGAAAAACTGTAGAACACGACAAAGACAAAGGAAATACAGGAAAATACTGTATATAAATACTGTATATTTACAGCAACATTTGTCAACACCAAGAAAACGTTAGATTCCTCTAGACCTTTAGAAGAGTCTTCTGGAATGATCATAGAAGACTGGGGTTGGAGAGGGTTGATTCATTTGTTGGACAGAAAGATCAAAGTTTATTCATTTCCCTCAGAAATATCCTTTGGACATTGAGGAACAAGGGAGTGAGTTAGGGTGCTTTAAGGCTGGTAAGGGTTGGTTAAGGTTGGTAAGGATAGGGTTAGGGTTTACTAGGGTTAGAGTGAATTAGACACTCTAGAAACCATATTGTCCCTAACTCTTCCAGCTCAATCCTCGAGGTGCTCGTCCAATGGAACCAGCCACCAAGTCCGACAACTGTGCACCTCAGACGGTTTGGCCTTTCTGCACCGACGACGACTGGGTAAGAGAATCACGTCGAGGAGCAACTCCTCCTTCCTCGCTCACTCCCGTCAGCTCTCTCACTATCCTTCTCCAACAACCAGGGCCATAAGTGTCCCTCCGGCTGCAGGATCCAAGGTCTGATGGACACAGCCGACCACCGCCTCCAGAAGAGGATCGAGGCCATCCGCAACATGCTGACGCAGTACCAAGCCAAGTTTCGTGCCACCGACATTGTCTCCAAGCAGACATACGACTACCTGAGGGAGAAACTCACCCTGGATTCTGGTTGGTCCTTTTTTTTTCCAATCAAGTCTTCATTCAGTTTCACCTTGACTTCGGTTCTTGACCAGTGAATATACAGATTTGGACCACAGATGTTTCAATGGGATGTGCGGTATTTAACATTTGTTGAAATCCAAAATTGTCAAAACACTTCAGTTCAGTCAAGTGACACCAATATCTGCCGCCATTTGCCCCAAAACTGAATTTTTGTAAACGATAACGATTTTACTGAGTTGTCTGAGTACTGAGTACTGAGTAGTTGTCAGCAACTGGACTTCTTCTTGGAGTTGAAAAGAACGTCTGTGAGATGGTTGTGGATTGAACTTCAAGAAGAAGTCAAGTGACCTGGATGAAGGAGAAGCTTCTCAGATGATCCTACTGATGTTACATGTTTGGACTAACAACTTCTTTTCTGGTAAACAGGTAAAGATAACAGTTACTACGACTTGGCCCAGAATCTGCGTAGGAGAATCAACGACCTAAAAGTCAAGATTGACCGTCAGCTGCGGACCCTGGCCGCCATGAAAGACCGGGTCAGAGACCAGGTGGTGGAGATGCAGAGGCTTGAGGTGCGCAGTCAAAACAAACATTTTGAGAATATTTGAAAATGCCGTTGATCGGAGAGTTATAATGTTCACCAAGAGATGACATCCTTAACTAACGATAACTGAAGATCCGTCAGAAGTCCGCGAGAAGGTGGTGGTTTGATTCCACCTGGTCTAGTTTTAGGTTCACTCTAAAAACTGGACTAAATCACGGCCCAGTGCACGGTTCCATACAGTCTTCAATAGCTGAACAAACTTCCAGGTCTATCCTTTAACACAGGCCGGTGCAAACTAAGGCCAGGGGGCCAGATGCGGCCCATTTGGCTTTTCAATCTGGCCCGCCAAACTCTTCCAAAAATGGACCACCACTCAAATTTTTGTGGCCCACCTGTGGCTCGCAAGTCAAAATAATCGCACAATCCTACTTTAGCGGGTGAAATGCGGTTAATGTCTTCAAGTCAGCCAAGTCTTTACTCGTACAGTCGTCCTGTTTGCTTAATGCTTTTATTTGTCCACCAGGTGGATATCGACATCAAGCTGCGTTCCTGCAAAGGCTCGTGCAGCAGCTATGCCGTGTACCAGGTGGACCAGGACAGCTACGTGGACCTGGAGAAACAGGTGAACACATATTCCCACAAATCCAGGATGCCCTTAGAGTATGGTTTTCCAAAGACTGCGCTGTGGCCTACAACTCGATCAATCCATCCCTCCATCCTTCCAACCATCCACCTATACACCCACCCATCCATCCATCCATCCAGTTGTTTCTCAGAGACTGAGTTGCAACCCTCACGTGGGATCCAAGAGATTTGTCTTTTGGGTTGTCTCTCCTCATCTTTCCTAGGAGTTCACAATCTTCTTCTTCTCCTTTCAGCTTATCCCATTTTTCAGGGGTTGCCACAGCGAGTCAACAATTTCCATCTCACCCTGTCCTCCGCATCCTCAACTCCAACTCTAACCACCTCCATGTCCTCCCTCACTGCATCCATAAATCTCCTCTTTGACCTTCCTCTTCGTCTCTTACCTGGTAGCTCCATGTCTAGCATTCTTCTCCCTGTCACTGTCAGGGAGAATAGAATCACTGTCCCTCCTCTGAACATGTCCAAACCATCTTAACCTGGCTTCTCTAGCTTTTTCTCCAAACCTTCCTGTCTGTATTGTCCTCCTGATCACCTTGTTCCTGATCCTGTCCATCCTTGTCACCCCCAAAGAGAATCTCAACATCTTTAACTGTGCCACCTGCAGCTCTCCCTCTTGTCTTCTACCTATTCCTAGTGTCTCTAGTCCATACATCATGGTTGGTCTCACCACTGTCCTGTAAACCTTTCCCTTCAGCTTAGCTGACACTTCTATCACAGATCACTCCAGAGACCTTTAGGAGTTCACAATCATTTTTATTACTAGTTTGTTGAGTATCACCAATTGTTGCCACATCACTTGGCCAACAATAAAATATCTTCATTACTGTTCAATAATATAATGTATATTGACTCGGGCGGTGAAGGTTGGCGACTTCAGTCCCCAGAAAAAAAACTTTGGAAAACGCTACCTTAAAGGGGTTATCGTGGATTTTGATCTTATGGCGTAGTTTTTCAAAAGAGAGAACACCCATAGCCCCACCCTAACCTTGGAAAACTAAGGCTTCGCAGGGATTTATGACATTTATGGTATTTAAAACGGGACAGTCTGTGTCTCCTGGTGAAGATCCAATCCAGTCAGGAAGGTTGGCTCCTACCAGTGGATTGACCACCTGGAGGAAGCTAGATGAGGGGCTGCTACGGTGGATTGAGATCTGGGTGGTGGTCCCCGTTTTTAATGTTGACCCACTGTGACTGCACAGGTGACGGAGGTGGATGGAGGTCCCGACTCCTCAAAACTGCTCAACATTTGGCAGCTGCTCCATGTGGTGTTAAACTGCCATTGTATCAATTTTGCAGGTCAACCACCTCGACGCTCAGGCGGCTCAGAGCGTAGAGACGGTGTCAACGATGTACGTCATGAAGAGCAGAGCTTTGAAGGATGTTGAGGTGGACAACGTCTTCAAGTCTGGGGGCTCAAAGACAGCAGCGCAGCAGCAGAAGGTGGACGTGTTCTCGGAGGTTCGTTCTCTACGATTTCATGTCACATCTGACTGGAGTTTTTCTTTCGTTCATGCATTTATTAAATGACACGAAGAGTTACTCTAAAGGTTTTATGTTCCTGGAAATTTGGCAAAACCTATCTAGCTAGTCATCAGTATAATCAGTGGTGGTTACTGGTGTGTTTACCACCACCTGCAGGCAAGGGGAGAAAAACGTCACTGCCTATAACCACAAAGAGCACAAAGTCTGATTTGAACTACAGACTGAACCCTTAGGGCAACAATTTAACTTCCAGCTGATGTTTCCTTCACAGGTGAACCAGGTCAATTTGGTCCTTGAAGAGGAAGGATCGCAAGCATCACCTGCGACCATCTCCAAAGACACAGGTACTTTCTCTACATCATCGTCTTCCTCCTCCTCCTCCTCTTCCTCCTCCCATTCTTCCATCACTGAGCTCGGCCAACCTGGCGATGGCAGTTTGTTCGGGGGAAGCTTCAACTTTGGTCAGCCCAGCACTTCCCACGTGACCACAAGCACCAGCTCAAGAACCATCACCTGCACCAAGAGCATTAGGACAACGGTGGAACACACCAAAGATGGACCGGTGGAGAGGAAGGAGGAGGTGATAGAGGGAGGTCCAGAGTGTCAGACCATGGATAGCTCTGCGTTCCCCAGTCAGACCTCTTCCTCCTCCTTCGTCACCACAAAGACCATGTACACCGATGGTACTAAGGGCAGCCTCACCACAGACTCCATCACTGGACTCGATAATCCCTTTGGCATTGACTTCGGTGGATTCAAGGCCGATGATCCAGAGGATGACATTCCCGACTTCCATGCCCGGAGCGTGAAGAGCGGTCGTGTTGAGCGGCAGGCCAATTATATAGGAAAAGGTACCGAAACGTCAGACGTGGAGTAAAAATGTGATAAAGACAGGGGGAGGCGGCAGTTAACTAGAATGTCCAATGTTAGCAGCAGATACAGCAGTTTCCTCAATAGAGAGTGTCGAGAAATGTTAAAGCTAAAAATTGTGCTTTTAGCGCACACTAATCTGAGAATTTCCTTTTGTTTTGTTTTTTTTTAATAAATTACAAATACCGATGTGAAAAAGAGTAACGTTGGCCCATGTGCAGTGGTGGTGACTTTAGTCTCACTGTGCTGGATAAGGATCAACACAAAAGTGACACAGCGTTTTAACCTTTGAACATCAGTGCAGTTTACAGCTATGTAACACTTTTTATGCAACGCGGCGGAGAGAGTGGGGGCATACAAGAGGAAGTCAAAACAGAAGCATTTTTACCAATTTAATTCGTACCATTTTATTGGATAAAGGAAATAAAGAAATGGGAATAAATGGTGCCATGTTGGCTAAAAGCCTTTCCTTTAAATCTCAGGAGTTCAAAGCTGTCGCATCGCATCCAAATATTAGTGTTTAAAAGTTGCATACTCATTGGTCGACAGTGAATGATGTTATAGTTGCTAGGTAGTTAACAAGCTAGGCTAGCAGAAAAGTACTTCCTGGTCAAAAACCACACAAAAGTTTTATTCAAATGCCACAATATAACATCACTTAGCTACTTGGCAGACAATCCGAACAAGAACCCAAAGAGAATATAAAGATTCAGACAGCCCCACAATTGTTAGTTGATATTTGATGCAAAAATGTCTCATTTTCATTTGAGTCTGTGCTAAAGAACAGGCAAGTCAAAGCTAGTTCGCACTCGGTAATGGCAGTGTGCCCCTCTCTCTCCGCAGATTGTGCCGACATCCTGCAGAAGCACTTGCATGGGGAAAAGAACGGCCTGTTTAAGATCAAACCCGGCAGTGCAGACTCCGCAACCGTGGTGGATGTTTACTGCCACCAGGAAGGGCTAATGGGCGGGTGGTTGTTAGTCCAGCAGAGGGAGAGCGGCGCGCACAGCTTTAACCGTAACTGGGCCGAATATCGTGACGGGTTTGGTTCAGTGGATGCGCAGGGTAGGGGCGAACTCTGGCTCGGAAACGAGAACCTCCACCTGTTGACGAGTCAGGGTGAAACGATGCTCAAGGTGGAGCTGGAGGACTGGGACGGAGCCGTGGCGGTTGCAGAGTACACCGTTAGGATCGGTTCGGAGGCGGAGGGCTTTCCTCTGCATGTGTCCACGTACGCAGGGGACGCAGGGGACGCTCTGGGTGACCACAACGGTATGAAGTTCAGCACCGTGGACAAAGATGGGGATACTTGGGAGGGTAATTGTGCAGAGTCTTACGGTGGTGGGTGGTGGTACTACAACTGTCGGTCGGTAAACTTAAATGGAATCTATCACAAAGGCTTTTACGAGGTGGGAGACGGGGTCGCAAACGGGGTAGTGTGGAAAACGTTCAAAGAGGAGAATTACAGTCTGAAAACTGTGCGGATGTTCATTCGACCAGCTGCGTTTTAAGATTGGAATAAAAAAAAAATTTAAATAAATGTTACGAAAGTGAGCCAGAAGTGTTTCAACACCTGGTCAAACATGGTGAGTTTGTCTTCTTGTGTCCTTGTTTTCTGGGAACTGAATGGATCTGTTTGCTGTTGTTACCCAATGTGATGTTCTGTTCTGTGGTTGCTCTCTGCTCTGACAATAAAGACTCAACGTTGACCTCTGTGTCTGTGTCCCAGGATTTATTTCAACATGACTTCAGGGATTCCTCAGCCTGGACAGAGATGGTTCAAGTCAAGTCAAGTCAAGTTTGTCTCAGTCAACTTTAAGAGGTTTAATGAACCTTAAAGAGGAAACTACATGAAACCAGCGTTTGATAGAAATATTATAGAATTGTTTTACTACTTTTGACAAAACTGCACCATGACCACCACAGTCAGTGAGACAGACAGGTGGACACGGACAACAGCTGATGATGGTAAAGGTACAGAGGGTGGATTGGGAGCGACCAACTTGGTTTGCTCTCTTCCCCTAGTTCATAAAGTTAGGATAACTTTAGAGATAGTTCTGAGCTTTATTATATTAGTATTTATTGACCTTGTATAAGTGTTAACATGACATGACCCTAAGCCTGGTCTGGACCAGAACATTCAAAAGACGAAATCATGATTGAAAAACCCAGGGAAAACTTTTGCAACCGTGTTTGACGAACACACTGTGATCTTTGTCCAGTCATCAGGTCAAACCCACAGAACCAACACTCAACCATCAGTGTACACAGCCGTCATGTTTGCCTGAATGTCCGAACTGTTCTTTGCTGAACGGTCACTGACCTAAACCTGTTTTTTGATATTTCCCGACAGTGTGTGCGAGGCAGTACAGAGATAAACAAAATGGCCGACCAGCTCCTGACGGAACCCTGAGCTACAGAGGTCGACATTGCACGGGCGAATCAGCTGCTCTGTGTACAGACGACGACTGGGTAAGAATGCAAATTCCAAAAGACAGGGGTTTTCAAAGTGTGGGGCGGGCCCCCCTGGGGGGCGAGGTGCGATGCTGAGGGGGGCGCATGTGACCCTGGGGAACATGCTTTTTTTTCCACCATACTACAATAAAGTGTAATGGCACATCCTTGTAAGTTGAGCTATATCTCTTTTTTTTGTTTTCTTTATGTTAACAGGGATACAATGTTATGCAGAGGTGTAGCTAGAACTATTTTATAGACAAATGCTGTTATTTATAGTTGTGGCGGAGAGTGGTTGGTGAGGAGGGGGTCGCAAATTGTTTTCTTCTTGCTAGGGGGGGCGTAACAGAAAAAGATTGGAAAGCACTGCTCTAGACCACTGTCTTCAACACTGTACAAATATGTCCAGACCTAAGAAAATTAAACTTCCTAGGATAGGTTAACAACAAGAGGAGACACACGGTGGTGGTGATGGTGGCGGTGGTGCCTTAAGTTTTGGAAGAATCTGAGGAACTACGTAGGATTTTTAGCAAACACAACATTCCAGTTTACTTCGAACAGGGTTAGGCTATTTCATCCTAAGGTCAAAGTTCCAAGGGAAAACCCTGAACAGTGTGGTCGATGCAATACAATGTTATGAAGAGTTTTCAGATTGACATATTGGGGAGACAAAACAACCACTCCGTAAACATGGCCCAGTACGGGAGAGCGCCCCCATCAGGACAAGATTCTTTATCTTTATCTCCATCTCAAAGAAAAGGGACACTCTTTCGAAGACTCAGATGTGCATACTTTTGACAAGAAGGACAGGTGGTTTGAGAGAGGAGTGAAGAAAGCCATCCATGTCCATCTGGACGACCAACCTTCAATAGAGGGGGCGGGGTCTGTGTTGAAATTGAGGTCAAACATCCCCAGTGATCAACGAGCTGAATTCTTAACATTTTTAATAGTTGAAAGTACGGAAAGATGTATTTAAATAAAGTCGAGAAAATTTTTGTGTGATTTCCTGTTGACATGGTTTCTGCCTCCACAGATTTCCAAATGTCCTTCCGGCTGCAGGATGCAGGGTTTGATCTCACGGTCCGAAGACAAAGCACAGAGAAGAATCGGGAAGGTGTGCAAGAGAGTGAAGGAGTTGCAGACCAAGGCTGAGATTTCCATGACAGCGGTGACAAAAATCTACAACAGGAATCGCAGAATCATCGTCCACAGATACGGTGGGTTTGACGGGCTCAGTCTGCAGAACCAGGCTTAGACCATCCAACTGAATGTCTTTATGTTGTCTCCTTCAGTGACGGACCAGAAGTTTGTAGAACAGGCAGAGATACTGGCCAAGAATCTCACGTTGCTGAAGAAACGCTCGGACGCTCTCTCACAAAAACTCCAGGAGATGCGAAGACATGTCCAGAGACAGATTGAGGACTTGTATCGGACTGAGGTGAGTTGTCTAACCAGGTGACGACACTGTCCCGTACAGGTGACAAATCTAACATTTTCCGCTGTGGTGGTCTTCCTGACACCGGATTGGAGGACTGGCATCAGTTTTTTTTTCTTATAAGGAGGTAAACGTGGACATGAGGGGACGTCAGGGAAACTATCGAGAACAATGCTCCCAGATCCATCCATACATTTTCACCTGCTCATCCATTATCAGCAGCAAATCTCATTGGACCAGACCACACCTTCCTGTGGGTGGTGAGTCCACTGGAACCCGACTGCCCTGACTCGGATTTGAACGTATCCAGAAGGTGAACTCTGGAATCCTACGCCAAGGACAGAGAATTGGACTCTGGTCCAAGAAAAGGCCTTTTTCCACTACAGTTGGTGAGAGGTCATTCTGAATTATGTCCCTGACGTCCCCTCATAGGTTCACTTGGGGTTTTTTACTGAATAGATGTTTGCTGACCTGGATAGATGGAGATCCCATCCATCCAGGCGATGGTCTTCCAAGAGTTTATTTGACAGCGACTGGATTTCTTCTTGCAGCTTGAAAGATATTTTATTTCGCAACTGAGGAACTTCATCAGTTTCTGGAATTAAATGTCTAACAATCTCCAAGAAGTCCAGTTGCTGACAACTAAACTCTTTGGCGTTGTTAGGTTTGCAATTTTTGCTCACGAAAGCCAGGGATACTGTTCAAAAGTGAGATTGATGCTCTCGTGAAGTTCTCCTGAGACTGGATGGGAAAAATAAACCCAAAGTTCAACTCTTTTCTTGATCTTTGCAGTCCTGGTAGATGAACTGATAAGGTCCCTATCATTTGCTGTGCTGCCACGCTGCTCCGTGTGGTCAACTTGTATACTACACATGGTAGAGACACACAGGATCGAGGAAACTCAGCCTGATCTCCAAAGTAGTGGCTGTAAAATTGTGTCAACATGGGCCAAAGCTGGTACAATGTATGTCTAACTTTACTCAGCTGAGTCAGGTTGATATGTCCTGAACCTGGTACCATTCCAGAGAGCTCCCTCTCTGGACGGAGTCAGTCTGTCCTCATCATTGTCCTAACCTTCAACACTGATTCCTTGGAGTTATTATAATATATGAGAACTGCTGTTTCTCCACCAGGTGGACGTAGACATCAGGATCCGATCCTGTGGAGGGTCCTGCCAATCTGGAATCCAGTTTGCTGTTAACCACCAGAGCTACCAGAGGCTTCAAGGTGACGTGGACCAGATCCAAACCAGAGTCAACTGGAGGAGCAGGGCTAGGGCACCTTCTGAAGGCGTATCACGAGTCACGCTGAAGCCCGTAGCTGGTCCACCACCATCTCCGGAATACAAGACCATCCCGATGGTTCAGAAAGAACTCCTGACTCAGTTTGAAGACATAGAACAGAACCAGTTTGTTTTGAAGGAGTTGGAGGAAGACGTCTACCTCTGAAGACCAGTTGGTTCTGGAGGACTCCGTTGGATGTATCGCAGTACTGTTGAGCGCCATCTGCCACCAAGTCACACTCAGAAAAGTGTAGATTCTCACTTGGATTCTCTGAGCATTCAACCAGGTTCAACTGAACTCTGACTCCTAATATCAAGAAGGTTCTGAGGACCATGTGATTGAGCTGTCAACACCAGAACTTTGTTTCACACTAAAATAGAATGTTTACAACAAAACACTCTTCTGCTTCTGTTGCCTGGCGAGAATATAGATAGAGACTCTGACACTGGACAATGCTGCGGTGGTCCACGATATCTTGACAAGGTTCTGTAGATGTGCCTCAGATTGTGAACAACATAGATATCAAGTGTGTAGAGAATCCTGATGCCAGTCTCTTTCTCTTTCACTCTGCTCGGTTCCATTTCACTCATTTCACACAGAACAAGAAATAGACGCGACGCCAATTTGTTACACGTGACACAATGAATGTTTTCCATTAAAATTACAACGGTGCTTCTCAAAGTGTGGGGCGGGCACACCTGAGGGGGCATGGTGCGATGCTGAGGGGGACGTGTGTGACCCTGGGGAACATGCTTTTTTTTTCCACCGTACTACAATAAAGTGTAATTGCACATCCTTGTAAGTTGAACTATATCTCTTTATGTTAACAAGGATACGATGTTATACAGAGGTGTAGCTAGAACTATTTTCTAGACAAATGCTGTCATTTATAGTTGTGGTGGAGAGTAGGTGGTGGGGACGTGAATGGTTTTCTTCTTGCTATGGGGCGCCGTAACAGAAAATAATTGAGAAGCACTGCATTACAATAACAGAGGGGACCAGGATACAGGACCGTCCCACATGGGACAACATCAATATGGTAACTCTGCGTAGCCTCCAATCAGAGTCATCTGTCTGTTAGAAAGCCTATGGTAGCCAGAACCAGATTTTTTTTGTTGGGTTCTGAACAGAAACAATATTTTCCCGTTCCTGGTTCTGGGTTCCACCATGAGGGTGATGTTCCTGAACCGGTTGGAACAAAAAATACTGTTCCTGCAACTTCTTAGGAGGCATATTACTTTGATTATAGACTACACAGGATTTTTTATGAACTAAATCCAACCAGTATTAACCGGTTATTAATATTTTTCATCCAGCATTTCAACTCCGGAGGAAAAAAATATTGCGTTTTGGTTTTAGTTCCTCAAACCAGTTCGAAGCCCTGGTCTGAAGAATATGGTATATTATGGTATAGTATTCATTTAGTGGTTCTCAAACTGTGGTTCATGTATTATTTGAAGTAGCTTCAGTGTAAAGTCTAAAAATATAAATGTATGACCTGCTTTAATGAGTCATTGGGTCATCTTACTGTAGAACACGTTTAATTCTGATTTACCTACCTAGTACCACAAACTGACCACATGGGGCAGCAGCGGAAGTCAGAAGACAAAATGCCTTTTCACAACAGGGTTGTTACAAAAAGTCCTTGGACCGAGGAAATTGCTTTACAAACATTTAATAAATAAACTTCAAAAGTAAAAATGAACCTTCGTCAAAGTCTTAAATTAGGTCAATGTTCCTATAAAAGCAGCAGCAACGATTGAAATAAAGCAACACTAATGTGGTATAAAAAAAATAAATAAATAAAAAATCAAAGCTTGTTAAGATTTTCTTAGGGAACTCTTGGATCCCTAAACATTAATACTCAGATCCCTCAAGTATGGAATATAACTTTGACCTAAACGCTTGTTCTTGTTTTTGACGGAAATGTGCAAAAAAAATAAAATGTAAAAAAAATAAAAAAACCTTAAATGTTTTGGCACCTTTGAAATACAGACTTCAGGTCTGAAGCTCCTCTACATCCAGCGTAGACCTGGATCTGATCCTGTAGCAGCAGCAGCGGCAGCGGCAACAACAGCAGCAGCATCAGGAGTGGCAGCAGCAACAAGAGCAGCAGGCTCCCAAACACGGGTTCCTTCACATCCCTCAGGACGTTTTCGTCCAAGAAGACAATGGCTTGGACAGAGGAAGACCCCAAGATGTTGGACGGCCGGCGTCCCTCAGGGTATTATTCCAGGCCCAGTGAAAAGTTGATGCCGTGAACGATGCCGATGATGATGGGCTGCCAGGCCACCAGGTACCTGAGCCAGTCCAACAGCTGTCCATAGAGGACGTGGGTCTTCTCCCAGCTGAAGGAGTCAGGAGTTAAGGAGGAGGTGACGCAAACCAGGCCGAGGTTTTGATCAACTGCAAATGTAAACAACAATTATTTATTCATAATTGATTTTGTTTTCTCTGAGCACAACTGTCCAAAAGTTTGATCAAACATAGGGGGCGCTCACCGACACACCTTTACACTACATCAACAACAAAGTGAAACAAAAGGATACGGGTTGTTCATCATCCTCTTCAAGTCCACCTTCTCATTGCAGAAGGGGCACGTCTGCTTCTTACCCACAATGCACCAGCCGCGAATGCAGAACTCATGAAATCTGAAGGGGCGGAGCCAAGTTAAGGAGTTTAACGGGAAACACTCAGTGTTTGGCGAAGAAGCAGAAAACAATTTACTTAACAATCTCACTTAATGATTAAATGTTAAAGAATTAAATAAATAAATAAGTTAAAGAAAAATACTTTTTTGTTCATTTTAATTTAGAATCCTGCACTATATAAATTATGTTTATTTTTATGTATACATATATATAAATATATGTATATATCCAAATCGTGGTGTATATATATATGCTGTATGTCTACGCTGTCTATAAAGAAGGAATGAGAGGTTACATGTGTCCACAGGACAGCTGGTAGGTGTCCTCGATGAAGCCTTCCTCCTCCACGTCCACCAGGATCTTCTGTCCACACACGGCGCAGATGTCACAGGTCAGACTCCTGTTGGGCAGGCCTCCTTTGTTGTAGAACTGTGTTGAAAAAAAAAAAAAAAAATTTTATTTTTTATTTTTTTAGTTCATTATTAGGTGGTGATATTGAAACATCACATAAGTTTTTCTTTTACGCCTATTGTAGAAGCCATGTAGTCAGAACAGATTTCAGCAAAGTCTCTGCCCATGACGCCGTAGTAGAGGCCGTAGAAGAGCATGATCACACCCACGTCCATGGAATCTTCTGCTCTGATTCTGAACACAAGCACAGAAAAGTATTGGAGACAACCACCAAAGGAGGATCAACATTATCCCCCGGACTTTATGGAACCACCACTGTTAGTGACGTCAGCACGGAGCAGATGTCTGACCATTCGCTCTGTGGTTTTGGTTCAGAACCATTGACGCTGCTCTGACCTGAAGAAGACGTTGAAACCAAACATGGTGAACATGATGGCGAGGTAACCCAGGACGCCAACCGCGTAACTCAGCTTGTAGATGAGCAAGAACCACTTGTAGACCATCCTGCGAAAAGACAAAAAAGTGAAACAGACTTTGACGTTTCCTGTGATTTCAGAAACCAATTCTTTATGAATATATTTTTTGACTTTGTAATCCTGTCCCTTCTTGTCCCTTTTTCAGAGGTTGCCACAGTGAGACGACAATTTCCTATTTTCTCCATCTTCTACTCTGACTCCAACTACCTCCATGTCCTCCCTCACTGCATCCATCAAACTCCTCTTTGTCTCCTACCTGGTAGCTCCATCTCCATCAACTGTCCCTCCTCTGAACATGTCCAAACCATCTCAAACTGTCTTCTCTAGCTTTTTCCCTGCAATACCAGCTTTTCACCAATAGATGGCATAGAAAAGCCACCTCTCTGCTCCTGACCCAGCCCCCCCCTCTCCCTCGCTGTCTAATTTATGGACCTATTGTGTCTACCGTTTGCCGACGCCTGTGTCAAACCTGGGTGTCCTGCAGGACAGGGGTCGGCGTGTGGCTCTGAAGATGACGTAGCTGGTGATGACAGAGAACACCCCCCACATGGACAGGAACCTCCACCAGTACAGTTTGATGGTGAAGTAAAGCGGTACCACCCACATCTGGACCAGAGTCACCAGCTGTGGAGGTCACACACGGGTCACATGGGTTTAAACTGTCTTTCCTGCACAGACGGTCAACTTTTCTGACAGGGTGAGTTTTAAATACAACGGCTCTGGCTCACTGCTGCCCCCAGCAGGTCGGTATGTCGGTATTTGGTTCCGAAGTACAGTGGTGCCTCAGCTTTCGAACTTACTCCGTTCCAGGTTGGTGGTCGAGGTCTAAATAAATCTTCCCATAAGAAATAATTAAACGAAATTAAACGAAAAACCACGCTAGTCGTAGGTCTGTTCATGTTGAATTCTGAACGAGAAAGACCGCACACAGTTTGGCTTGACTCAGCTGAGCGCGGCTGCCCGAATGCTGTCTCGGCTTGACTCGGCTCGACGTGGGCCGTTCGAAGGCAGAAATTTGGTCGAAAGTGAAGGCAAATTTTTCGAAAGCTGAGGCACCAGTGTAAAAGCAAAAAAGGATGTCTTAAAATAATACATTAAGGCTCTGACCCATTGGACAGATCGCTTTAAGAGGAGGACACATCTGAGTCTCCTCCTCTGAAAGCGCTCCTCCATTCAGTCGGCATGAATATCGAATGCGTTATTTAGTAATTTTGAAGTTATCGCAACAAATTAAACTGGTATTCTTTCTTTTGGGAATGGATCGTGAACAGTCTAGCGTCTGTTCTAGCGTTAAATAGGGAGACAGCGCCACCCACAGAGACTGTCTAGGGGTGTTTGGTCTCCACAATATATGCTTGGTGCTGCCACTGGTCCAGGACTGAGGACCATTTTGACTAAGACTAACACAAGGGAACTGACTGGACGAGGAACAATGAGAGTGAGACAGAGGACGACCTTTTTACCACAACAACGTATTACATTGATTAAAAAAAGTCGATTTAATATAAAACAACAAGTATTCGTTCCTACATTGTACGAGCGGTGGTGGCGCTGTTTCCACTGCACCAGGACTATCTGAGCCACCACCAGCGTGGCCACCAGGATCAGCACCATCTCAGCGTGCATGGCCTCATGGCCTCTGTGCTTCACGTGCAGACGCTCGTGCTGAACCCTGACAACAAAGACAAGAATCGGGCGTTTAGTTTAGTCACGGCCGAGGTCTGTGGGGGAACGTGACGACATAAAAAGTTCTTCTCACTTCCAGTTTTCTCTGTGTGTCATCTTCAGCAGGTCGTCCTGCAGCAAAGACAGACGAGATGTTTGTGAAATCATCAATAACAGACGTCATTCACATGTTTTTTTATCAACCAAAATCACTTCAGTTCTTACGTCAATAGTTGTTGACGACAAAAACAGTGCTTTTAGGCATTCATTTTTTTGTTCATTGTCTTCTTCGGGTCATAAAACTTTGGCGGAACCAGTATAGAGTAGCTACATAAAGCTCTAATACACATTTGTTATAATTCTGCGGGCCAAATAGAATTACTTCTTGGGCCAGATTTGGCCCGCGGGCCTGAGTTTGACACATCATTTACCTTCCAAACGTGTCCTCGTTTCACAGTGACGCAAAATACTGTCTTCATATACACTTCCGCAAAAAAAGGTAACACAACGATTTTCTTATGTTAAAAATATTATATTAACTTTAACGTGATATTTTGTCGGTACAGAGCGGTAAACACCGGGGCTTCTCTGCTGCGAGACGAGCATCAACCAGTGACACGTAGCCGCCGAACGTCATTGGTTTCCTGAACCTCCAACAGTGAAATTCAATTATTTAGATTATTCTTTGGTCCGACGAGTCTTACCTGAGGTTGAACCCCCGCCATTATTCATATATTCGTTGTGTTTCGTGTATCACTCAATTAGCCGGCGGTAGTGATTAGCACGGAACTGACGGAGTTTACTTCCGGTCGTGATTTTCAAAATACGACAAAACGCAATTTATTTTTTACCCAACACCTTGTTTCCTATATACCTTTTGTTATTTTACTGAAATAATGGTGATATTTTGAGCAGTATTTCAGTAGAATAAAAAGAACAAAGGAAATCCACTTCAATTTTTTCTAAAAAAAAAACACTAGGATCCTTGTGGTCATACTGGTGGTGCTGGCGTAGAAAAGTTTAGAAAAGCAAACTGATTGTGACATTGTGATTCACTCCACTGCACACAACTAAATTTGACCTCCGGGGACGGTGCTATGCTCAGTGGACCTCAGTGGTAACCTGGCTGTTGGTAAATTCAAACCTGGAGCCCTCCTGACCCCAGTCCGCTTCCTTACCACTAGGCCACCACTAAAAGAGTCTGAGCTAAGGTGGAGGCAAAGGTCTACATGACGGTGGTGAGACCAGCCATGATGGTTGGATTAGAGACACTAGGAATGGGTAGAAGACAGGAGACAGAGCTGGAGAAGTTAAAGATGCTGCTGAGGTTGTCTTTAGGAGAGACAAGGATGGACAGGATCAGGAATGAGGTGATTAGAGGGACAACACAGGCAGGAAGATTTGGAGGCAAAGCTAGAGAAGACAGATTGGGATGGTTTGGACATGTTCAGAGGAGAGACAGTGGATACACTTTGGTAGAGGAATGATCCTAGACATGGAGCTACCAGGTAGGAGACACAGAGAAGATTGATGGATGCAGTGAGGGAGGATATAAGCAGTTGGGAGACAGTGTATTAGATTGCGAAGGATGATTTCCTGTGGAAACTCCTGAAGAAAGGGTGTTGATACATTTTCATCCAGCATTATCAGCAATCCAGTTCACTGGAAAAGCCAGTTGTAACAGACCTGATGATACATCCACTACCCATCATTAGCTACCAAAACAATCAGCTTTCAATTTTTTCTTCAACTTTTAGCCCAACATAAACAGCCATCTACAGACACTTGCAAAAATACAGCCCAACACACAAAAAAAAAAAAAATGAATTGTAGGCATGAAACAGGGATTCTTGTGGTGCAATGTTTGGCAAATCCAACAAAAAACAATTGACAAGACATCATGAAGGTCTACTGTAAAACTTAACATGATAGAAACATGCAGCAAATGCGAGTCCACTTTAGGCATCACAAGTATGTCCTTTATACCAGTCTGTAGTCAATGAGCCCATTCATCACATTCAGTCTCATTCTTCATGTACGTTTCCCCAAGAGTGGCTTCAAAAGACGAGAACTCAACTCTTATTCAGAATGTATTTGATCTTTATTATTTAACAGCAATACATCATGTTGTCTTAAATCCAATCTTAGTTTGGACCATAACAGTTGTTCTCCTGTGAATGGTCTCCAGTTGACACAGCACACGTCCTGTAAGACAACACAAATCAAATGTTACTTTCTATAATAAAATTCAAGATCAGACTCTAGTTTTCTGGTTCGCTCAGACATCCAAGGAAGATTTGGGCCATCTTTGGTCTCTCGACCTCTGGTGTAAACTACGAATGGCAGGAAATGACGTCATCACTGCGACACCAAGTCTAAGAAAAAAAATAAAGGTACTTGTATACATACACACCTTATTGGACGACTGTCCATGTCCTGCTGATTGTTGCCACTGGTCATGTTTCACTCAGTCACCCTATAAACAAAAAGAATCAAATGTTACATTCAATAATAAAATTTGGGGTCAGACTCTTCATTCTCTGGTTCGCTCAGACATCCAAGGAAGATTTGGGCCGTCTTTGGTCTCTCAACCTCTGGTGTAAACTACGAATGGCAGGAAATAACGTCATCACTGCGACACCACTAGTTACCAATGTAGATAAATATGAACAAACCTTGTCCAGAGGATCGTTGCCACAGAAACCAGTGTCACTGATCCTGATCAGGTCATCTGGCCCAGTCATCCTAAACGAAAGAAAGAAAGGAATGTCACTTTTTGGAAAAGAGGGAAAGCTCAAAACACCATCTTTTTTTTCTGTTCGCTCAGACATCCAAGGAAGATTTGGGCCGTCTTTGGTCTTTCGACCTCTGGTGTAAACTACGAATGGCAGGAAATGACGTCATCACTGCGACAAGACAAAAAAAAAAAAAAGTACTTGTATACAAACACACCTTAATTGAGCAACTGTCCATGTCCTGCTGATTGTTGGCACAAACACTTCCATCCATCCTGGTCATTTTGTATCCTGAAAATTCACCC
>JAFBJS010014289.1:435666-447348 GCA_016785265.1 Paraplagusia blochii
CTGTGATAGAAGAGAGTCAGCTAAGGTGAAGGGAAAGGTTTACAGGACAGTGGTGAGACCAGCCATGATGGACGGATTAGAGACACTAGGAATAGACAGAAGGCAGGAGACAAAGCTGGAGGTGGAGGAGTTAAGGATGCTGAGATTCTCTTAAGGAGAGACAAGGATGGACAGGATCAGGAATGAGGTGATTAGAGGGACAACACAGACAGGAAGGTTTGGAGAAAAAGCTGGAGAAGACAGATTGAGATGGTTTGGACATGTTCAGAGGAGGGACAGTGGATAAGAATGATCCTAGAGATGGAGCTACTGGATAGGAGACAAAGAGGAGATTGATGGATGCAGTGAGGGAGGACATGGAGTTAGTTGGAGTCAGAGTAGAAAATGGAGAGGACAGGGGGAGATGGAGAAGGAGGATTCACTGTGAGGGGACAGGAAAGAAGACGATTTATTTGTCCATGTAATTATTTTTGATCAGTTCATTTATTCTGTATCTACGACTGTATTTTCTCACTGTTTGATTGTTTACCATCCTGTGCTTTGTGTTACATAAGTGCCCATTACAATGTATTCGACTGTGTTTGTAAAGAATACAGTCACCATTATGTTCAACTAAGAATGATCTACGAAGCCAACTGAGCAGAGAATAAGCTAAGTGTGTGTCGACCCTCCTGAAGCCTCGTGAGCGCCACCTCATGTCACTCTCTATCACCTACCAATGAGAAGACCTTCACTATATTTGATATTTACGCCAACAGTCATTGATTTATTTGGATGCAAGAACTTTTTCAGAGGACTTTAGAGGCATCACTGGAAAAAAGGAATTCTTAGCGCGCTCAAAATTTGTTGAGTTACCAACCTTTGTTAACCCCTTACTGGTTGTTAGGGTGAGGTGACTAGCAACGAGCTAATGATACAAATATAACTTATGTATAAAATGTAGAACTTACCAAAAACCTAAAAACATCTTTCACACTGATAATCAGCAATGACCTCCGCTGCCCAGTGCTGGTCCAGCAGCCAGAGGTTGGGCCCCAATGGTCTGACCCAGTGTTATAGATCAATATAACGTGTTCACTTATTGTGTGACTATAAATGTCTTGTTCTCAAACCCAAGCAGATGCTGAGGTGTGTGTGTCAACTCCCTGTGGCTTCAACGTTGGTTCTAAATCCGTGGCTCTGCTCTCTCTCCAGTGTCATGTCCACTGCTTCTTCTTCTACTGTATTTACTCTCAGTCCCGTCCACACACAACATGGAAATAAAGCATTGTTTCGTTAAATGCAGCAGGAAGTCATTGTGTCTCACTCTGTTCTGACAGCAACATTAGTCACATTAACACGTCCTTAAATCCAGAACCTGAGTCTGTGGTTGAGTCCAGTCCAAACAGACTCCAGTCTTATTTAACCCTAAGGTTAAGAGGACAATGTTGGATGGAAGGAAATCAATTACATATTTTTGGTGGGCGGGATCAAAAGGTGAAAGGAGCTGCATCCGGGCCCCGAGCCATAGTTTGCTGGTGCCTGCTCTCAGATGCTGCAGCCATTTTGAAAAAAATCAACATATTGTTGCACATAGTTTGGCTAATTATTAGCTTCTGGCTTCCGCAATGTCTACTGGTTTAAGAAACAGCTGAACTAATGTCCTGACAAGGATCAGACTCTTTATCGTCCATGGAGACTCCTGTCTGACCTCATCTGTCAATCTGTCCATCACCAGAACACAAACAAGAAGGTTCTCAGGGCTGATCCTTCATGCAGTCCCACCTCCACCTTAAAGTCTTCTGTCCTTCCAACAGCACACTTCACCGCTGTTGCGCTGTTCTCATACATATCCTGCACCAATCTAACGTACTTCTCTGCCACTCCTAACTTCCTCATACAAAACCACAATTCCTTCATTGTCTCCCTGTCATAGGCCTTTTATAGATTGACAAAAACACAGTGGAGCTCCTTCTGACCTTCTCTGTTCTTCTCCATCAACATCCTCAAGGCTAATATTGCATCTGTGGAACTCTTTCTCGGCATAAAACCATACTGTTGTTAGGGGGAAATATATTTAGGGTCTCATCCTGGTCATTGGCCTCAGGCCTCAGACGTTGTATCCGGCCCTGTCTGTGAGGAGATAACTAAAAAAAACAAAATTGAAAAACCAAGGAAATGCTTTTGCAACCGTGTTTGAGGAACAGAATGTGATCTTTGTCCAGTCATCAGGTCAAACACACAGAACCAACACTCAAGCATCAGTGTACACAGTGTACTTCATGTTTGCCTGACCGTCTGAACTGGACTTTGCTGAACGGTCACTGACCTAAACCTGTTTTTTTGATATTTCCCGGTAGTGTGTACCAGGCTGTGCAAGGACAAACAAGATGGCTGCTGTAGCTGATTTACAGTGGAGTCTTCTCTCATCTAATGATCATTTCTTAGTATTTCTTCATTTCATTCATCTTCTTCTGCTTGTCCGTTGCTGGGTCGCAGGGGCAGCTGGCGCCACCCAAATCACATAGCACCATATTGTGGGTAGAGAGCCCACAAGAAGTGGTGTGGGTTGGGACAGTGCTATGCTCAGAGCACCTCAGTGGCAACCTGGCAGCTGGTGGATTCGAACTGGGGACCTTGCGGACCCAAGTCTGTTTCCTTAACCACTAGGCCACCACTGTCCCCATGTGAGATTATTAGGCATAAATAAGAAATAAATAAACTACAGATACTGTTTGTCAGTGTTTATTGGACTCTGGAGACTGACGACAGCAGCAAACACACAGAACAAGAACAAGAAGCCACAGTAGATTTCCTGACCTTCATCTTTTTAGAAAAAGCTAAAACAGAAGTCTATATTTTTAGAACTTCCGCAACGTTATAATAAATCTTTTCTTTTATTTTCAGCTCATTCACAGTTGCATCAAAGTTTTTATTCTTCCCTGGAACATCATGCCAGCTTCTGTCATGTTTGCGTGTTTCTCTGTGACAGCGCCCTCATCTGGAGGGGAAGAAGGGCCTGATCTTCATGCTGATGGCCTTCAGTGAGTACCAGCTCCCCTTCCAGTTCATCCACACCATTCCGTCGTCGGTGCCATGTTTGGCCATGTTGCGAAGATAGGTTCCCCCTATGTAGTACCGGCCGTTGGGATTGGCCGAGTGACAGCGGTTGTACCACCAACCGCCTCCGTCTTCCTTGGAGCACTGTTTGGATGGATCACCTGGAACCCTGGTTCAGAGAGATTTAACTATTAGATACTTTTGGTCATACACTTTTCAGAGGCTGCTAATGACCTTTTACCAGTTGTCGTTGTCTCTGTCGTAGGTGCTGAACATCATCCCGTTGTGAATGGTCATGGTACGATTTTCACCAAACAGCTGCAGAGCTCCCTCCATGAGGCCGTTGCCTGCATTTCCGGAATAACCGTCCACCGCCAACAAGTAGGCAGTGGACTCTGATTGGACGGTGAACTGGCGGTACTGGGCGTAGACCTTAAAGATGACGCATAACAGGACAGGGTGGATTTTATTCTGTGCCTTACATTTTTGCTTAGCTTGACTAAGTAGCAGAAAATACCCTAATAATTAAGATCTTGGTGGCTAAGTTTCTGTCAACTTAACCATCAACTCAACCAAAGCTCCTAATTCAAGGTTGAATAAAGTAATGTTGCTCCATGTTGCAAAGGTTTTGGCTAATGGGTTTGGCTAACATGGACTCACCTTATCTCCAGCCCAGTCTTCCATCTCAATTAGAACCTCAGTGGGGCTCATTTTCGTCAGCTGACTGATTCTGTCGTTACCCAACCAGTATTCACCTGGTCACATGATCAGATAGAGGAAGTGCAGGTTAATGAAGCTCTTCTCACTGACATATACAGAATGTTAGAAAAAAAGACCTTCTGGATCTCTTACCTGGCATTTCACAGAAACCTTTGTCACCCTGAAAAGCGATGTTGCCAAATCCTCGACGATAATCATCCCAGCGTCGACCGAAGTCAGTGCTGCCGTCCATCCTGTTCTGGATCAGGAGCCAACCTAAACACACATCAGAAACACGTTGTATCTCCTTTATCTCCACATCGTTCAAGCTAGGCCCACAAGTCGAAGGCACGAACATCTCACCTCCGTTCTGCGTGGTCTGGTCACAGAAGACTTTGTAGGGTGGTAAGAAGGAGTCGGGCTGGATCATGTACATCTGAGAGTCATGCCCGCCACGTCGGAAGATGTCCTCGCACTCTTTTCCTAAATCACACAAACCGACATCCACAGGTAGGTCAGTTGGTTCTAACAACAACCCTTCTGTCTGTCAATCTTTCCATCTATCTGTTTATCTATTTGTCAGAGCTCTTGTACGAAATTCTCACAAATGCCGTCTTTGTATGTCTCTATGCAGATGATACCATACTCTATCCAACTACCGGTCACCCAAAGACTTTTAAGGGTTTTCTGACCGGAAGAAACCAACACTGCTAACTCAGGGTCATAAACAATCTAATAAAAAGCCAACTGGTGAGTGCCTTCAGTGGTGGTGTGACTGGACTCACCAGAAACCACTGGTACCGGGCACTTGGTCTTGCATGGTTCCTTGCAGGCCTCCCTTTGTACCTGAATGGCCTTCTCCAGCTTCTGTATCTTCAGCCTTATCTTGTCCAGGACGCCCTGTAGGCCACAACCATGTGTCATAGTTATGGTGTTTGACGAGGTCTAAAGGGTTCAGTCAGGACTTACCTGCAGAACTCGGATGTTGGAAGGGAAGACAGTGTCCACTGTTTCTTTGATGTACGCATGTTGTTCCTCCACTTGATCGGTGTATTGACCTGCAACTCTGCTGTTGTCTGCATAGAGAAAAAAGTTTTTTTTTCGTTTCTTGAAACAACGGTGTCCATATCCCCACCAAATCGAAAGGCCCTATAAACAGATCTATGAAGGTTCTCAGTCATCCAGGTTGAGGCCAAGGTTGAAGAGTTCCTGGACTGGCAGTTGCCTACTTGTTGCCAAGCAGTTGCTTACTGGTGACAAGTGGTTGCCTACTTGTCGCCAAGTGGTTACCTTTTTGTTGCCAAGTAATTGCCTACCTGTTACCAAGCGGTTGCCTACTTGTTGCCAAGCAGTTGCCTACTGGTTGCTAAGTGATGGCCTACTTGTTGCTAAGCTGTAGCCTACTTGTTGCCAAGCGGTTGACTACTTGTCGCCAAGCGGTTGACTACTTGTCGCCAAGTGGTTGCCTACTTGTTGCCAAGTGGTTGCCTACTTGTAGCCAAGCGGTTGACTACATGTCGCCAAGTGGTTGCCTACTTGTAGCCAAGTGGTTGCCTACTTGTCCCCTACTTTTTGCATAGCAATTACCTACTTTTCCTAAAAACAGAAATTTTTGTGAGCACTCACCAGAAACGACCCTCAACCTGTCTCTCAGAGAGTTGGACATGCCGTGGACATAGTTGAAAATATTGTTTGTCGATCGGGACAATTCGTCAACATGGGGCCTCAGTTCAGCAATACTCTGAAAATACGGTACAACAGTGAAGCTGGATTAAACACTTGAGTGTGAAACCATCACGAAAACACTTGAGGCGCATTTCAGTTACCGTTTTGACGTTCCTTTCTTGTTTCTGCACCATAGTTTGTAGCTCACAGCCGGTGGGACAAATAACCCCCTGGTGGTAGGAAAAAATCAATGTGCTTTATCCTTCTTTGTATTTGACCTGTTTTTGAAATATGTGGACAGTTTTATGATGTTTCTCATGAGAATTTTAATCCTGCGGTAGTGTGGAGGAAGTTGGTTCAGGAGGTCTGAAGAGTTTGTGTCGGTTTATCTCACTATGGAAAGAAGAACTGTGCTGACCAGGCCAGTGTGACTACGTACCATCTCCTCCGCTGGGTGCTGGCATCCTCCTGCGTCAGGCTGCACCACCTTCTCCTGTGGTTGAGATCTGCTGTCTGGAGCAGCCGTGGGACGACCACGATACCTGAGTAGTAAGCAACAAAGTAAGTTACTGGCTGTCAACTTAATTGATGGAGTGGATAGTCGACAGGATCTAAATCGACCTGCTGCCCCCCTGGACCGGGGGTGAGACGTATCTGGGGTTGTAACGGTCTCTGCTTGTAGTTACGGGCCGGTGACCTCGAGCATCAACTCCACCCTGGGTAATGGAAACAAATGAGATGTGAGTCCCAGATGACGTTAGTGTGACGACCAGACAACTCGGCATTAATTTAACAATGGTTCTAAAACTATGGCTCATGAACCACTGAAGGTAGCTTCTTAGTTACATCACTGTACAGTGTGTCTCCAGCCATCTGTCAATCTTCATCCTCTTATTAGGTTGAGGGGGCACCCGTCTCCACAACCACCACCCAAATCTCAATGCACCGTAGCAGCCGTTCCTGAACCTTCCTCCAGGTGGTAACTCCGTCCCAGAGTCAATGTCTCTGTGGTTGGTGTAGAACTCCAAAGCTCTCCTTCTTGACAAGATCCAATCTCACTTAGGGAGGTCAGCTCCATCTTTCCAGTGGGATGAACAGCTGGAGGAAGCTGGATGAGGGGCTGGTACGGTGGAGTGGGGTTTGGGTGGGTGAGTGGTGAAAGGGACCTGGTCAACCTTTTTCGGTAGGGAGACATCTGGGTGTCCCTGGTCGCTAATGGATGAGCTGACAGACAGACAGAGAGACGGAGGGACAGATGGAGGGACAGACGAACAGACAGAAAGATTATGATTGATTGAAAGGTTCTACTCACTGTAATGTTTCCTGTGGAATCCTGTGTAACAGAAGAAAAATGTCAAAAATCTGCTATGAGCAGGTGTCAAAAAGAAGTTAGGATTTGTTCTGAACTCACAGTCTCGTAGTCGTCAAACTCCAGATCGTCCTGAGTCCAGACCACGGAGGCCACTAGGCACAGCAGCAACAGGCGCCTCATGGTGCAACGTTGGAAACTTACTCTTCTGTGAAGGTTTGAGCTGAGCTGGTATTTATATGGTCCCTGGTCCAAGTCCTCCCACGTCCCCGGACCTGTTGACCAGACCTGATGAGCGATGGGTGAGTTTACTTAGACCTGTGTCACTCCAGTTCATGGATGCTGCAACATTTGTGTCGGTACAAAAGGGCAAATTTGTAGAACTCGTTGTGCAAACACCTGTGTTGGTTCTGCTGAAGTTGTTGGACTGGTGTTGACATAAACCGAAGCTAAAATGAGAAATGGAAAAAAACAAATCCTTTTTGAGATCCTTTTTTTTAAAGGCAACATGGATAAATAAATCTTACAGCGCCACCTACACTGAACGGCAGCATTGCCAGTGGCTACAGAACAAAAGCAGCAACATAATATTTAGAATTGAATTCTTTCTGCTCACCCTTAAGGCTCTCCATGGTCTGGCACTCTGTTATATAGTGGAGTTGATACAACCCTATAAACCCACTAGAACTCTTCGTTCTTTAGGAGAAGGTCTTCTTGTGATTTGGAGCCAAAGCTTTCTGCTATCAAGTCCTTTTACTTTCGACCCACTTCTGTTTGACAGTGCCCATAATGACCTACAGATCCAGCCGTAGACCCTATGTGAGGCCTATGGCTGGACCTAGGGTCCTAGACATGTCGCTGTAGGTTGAGAACGCTGGGGGTCTTTATATCTTTAGTCCTTATTCAAACATTGCAGTAGACTTAACACCTGGCGTCCCCGGAGTCCCTATTCTTCCATCAGACTCCCATTGCCGTGGGCCAGACTCAGGACACCTATACATCTTGGCCCAACTCCCCAAGGACCTACTTGAGATCTGGACCCAGGACCTTGTGGACTTAATTTGACTATGAAGGGACTTTATTTTGCCACTTTTTGGCTGCCACTGTTTAGTCCGTCCAACTGTCCGACAGTGGAGGATCCCCTCCACTGTCGATCACCCTGAAACATAGGCGTAAGCCACGGGTGGGCCTGGGCCCGCCCACTTGTAAGTCAGGCCCACCCCATCCAATGAGAGGGCTGATCAAACTTGGCTATAATACTTTGGGGTTGGCCCACCCTGATCTTTTCGGGGCCCACCGATTTTATGGGTTCTGGATACGCCCCTGCCCTAAGGTTTCTTCCTTTTTCCCTTCTAGGTTTTTTTGGGAGTCGTTCCTCAGCCAGTGTGAGGGTCTGTAAAGGCAGGGGGTTTATTCTCTCCTTGTATTGATTATTGTTGTTTAATGTATGGTTGTTCTGTACAGTGCCTCGAGATAACGGTTGTTATGATTTGGAGCTTTAAACAAATAAAGTCGAAAGTGAAGTTGATCCTCTGCTGCCCCCTACAGTGAGAATGATGTTCTTGAAACACCTCGTCAGCCTCGTTCTAATCTCTATGCCGTATTTCGACCAAAACACCGAATTTAGTTTTGCGTAAACACTGAATCTTTGTAAAAGCTGTTACTGACTGTTGATCTGGAACAACCAGAGATTAAGATTAGAAACAGATGAGAAACAAAATCCACATCAGTAGATTAGTATCTTATTCTCTCTCTTTATCTGTAACATTTCTGTTTCAGGGAAATTCTTTTTTACAGACCAACAATAAGAAACAAGTTTATTCCATGTTTTTTACATGTTTATCATCTGTAACATAGTCTCTGGCCTGGTCCCTTCTTCTTCTACTTCAGGTGTTTCCACAGTTTATCATCCTTCTTCATCCCCCCGTTCCATCCTGACTCCACTGTATTATTTTCGACAGTTTCCACTTCTCTGAACAGTTGATCCTCAGTATCTAACTCCAGCTACTTCTCCATCTAAATCTAGATTTGGAGCCCAAGCCTTCAGCTACCAAGGTCCTCTTTTATGGAACCACCTGCCAGCTCCAGTCTGGGAGACAGACACTGTCTCTACTTTCAAGTTTGGACTTAAGACCTTCCTTTTTTGCCTTGCCCATGTTAGCCGGGTGTAGACAGGTCCGGTTGGAGACCCTTCTGTGAGGCCTGTGTTGGGGCCCAGCTCCACTAAAACCCTATGGTCAGTGAACTGGACCCAGGACTACGACTATGGAGTTGAAAATAACTTGAATTGGCCCTGCTAGGATTTTAAAGAACCTTTAATAAATAGAACTTGTCCATCTCCTCCACTGTCCATCACCCTGAGATTTCCTCCTTTATTTCCCTGTTTAGAAGTTGTTCCTCAAGCCAGTGTGAGGGTCTATAAGGTCAGGGGGGGTTTCCTGTTACTGCATCTGGTTTTATCCATAATTGTTTGTAAAAAAAAAAAACTGTTGTTTCCATATGGCACTAAAAACAATTAGGTTAATGTTCTCCTCCACCTCCTCCTCAGTCACAGGCCTTTACTAAAACTACAAAAACACAGTGCAGCTCCTTCTGACCTTCTCTGTTCTCCTCCACCTGTGGAACTCTTTGTAGACATGAAACCAAAGTGTTTTGTGACAAATCTCCACCTCCTTCCTCCACCTGGCTTCAACTCCTCTTTCCCAAATCTTGAATATCTGTTGTTTTGTTCCTCTTTACTTCCTCTTTCTCCTCTCCAAAACCTGTTGGACTCAGTTCTGCTCAGAGTCTGGTGACGTCGAGGCCAATCCCAAATTGTCATTGGCTCAGAGGGCGGCTCCTCCTCCTCGGTGACTGCTGTTTGTATAGTTGAACCAACGTCTCCATAGTGACTTCGTCCAGTTCCAGTGAATGAAGATGTTTCTCTTACTGTTTCTACTGGGAATAAACGGCGGCGGAGCGAGTGAGTCTGACGTTGTTTTTAGATTTGACTCCATGTTGAAATCAATGTTTAGCGACTGTTTTAGACATTTTCTCAATTCACCCGTTGATTCTTAGACTTCGACAGACTTTATTGATCAACATGGGAAATTGTTTTGGCAGAGCAGCACGTTGAATTATCGCAGATAAAAAATTAGAAAAGTAGAAATATAAAAGTAGAATTAGAATTTAGAAATGAAAATTTTAACATATAGATAGATAGATAGATAGATAGAACTTTATTAATCCCTCCGGAGTATCCCTCGGGAAATTACGGTTCCAGCAGCAGAACAGCAACGAACAAGAGATAGATACAAGAAGTACAAAAAAGACCATTACAATAGGAACAATATGGGTGGGGTAGAGATATCTACAACCATAACAGTGAAGAGTAGATGTTAGCAGTAGGTAAGGCTAGTAGTATACATACACATGAAAGCAGGAAGGTTAATGCTAGTAGTAGTGTTAGTTTATAAATATATAATTATATATATATAATCTTATATAAAAGATTAAGAATAAAGAAGAAATTTAACACAATCAGAAGGAATTAAATTCCAACAGATTAAATAGTATACAATTATACACAATAAGCAATTATGGAATTACAAGGGTCAAAAACAGAAGTAAAGACGCAGTGACCAGAGTGTGAACATGATCAATGTTCTAATCTACTTTCTAACACTGAGTGGTGAATTATTAAACAGTTGTATGGAGTGAGGAATGAACCTGGTTCTGTATCTATCACTGTGAGTGTGGAGCTGAAGGAGTCGGTTTGAGGAAGAACTTTTCTGACTCACAATAGTCTCTGGTGCAGTGGGTGAGAAGGAGAGTCCATGATGAAGAGCAATTTGTCCAGTGTCCTCCTGTCCCAATGAATTCTTATTGGTCTAATGTTGTTGTAAGTGAAATAACATCAACCAATAGAGAAAACTGAGGGTGGCGGCCCCTCATCTGGTCCTTGTTGCTGTGCTCTGCTCTCCTGCTCTTCTCTCAGCCTGGATCATTTTCTCTGGATATTGAAACACTTTCAGTCCAGCCCAGACTGGACGCGTCTTCATCACTTCCTGTTTCAGCGTCTCTAGTTGTTAGTGTTGATCTGGTCCTCAGTGGTAGTGGTAATAGTTTAGCTAGTAATAGTTGAAGTGGATTAGTAGTAGAAACAACAACAGTTGAATCTCTTCTGGACTGTCAGTGGTCAGTGGTTTGAATCCTTCTAGAATCTTCTGTCATGACATCATTGACTTTCTCTTACAGGTCTTAACTCTCTGAAGTATTTTGAGACTGGATCTTCTCAAGACTCAAACTTCCCAGAGTTTGTGTCTGTTGGTTATGTTGATGATGTTCAGATCATTCATTACGACAGTAACACAATGAGAGCAGAACCAAAACAGTCCTGGATGAAGGAGAACACAGATCAACAGTACTGGGACAGACAGACTAGGATTGGTTCGAATAACCAGCAGATCAACAAAGTCAACATAGAAAATGTAAAACAACGTCTCAACTAAACTGGAGGTTTGTTAATGTTTCACACAAACAACTGACTGTGACTTTGATCCACATGTTTATAATTAATGAAAAATAAAACTGTAATTTGAAT
The DNA here is from genome assembly GCA_016785265.1 of Paraplagusia blochii. NCBI lineage: Eukaryota > Metazoa > Chordata > Actinopteri > Pleuronectiformes > Cynoglossidae > Paraplagusia > Paraplagusia blochii. Next base: position 446,961 of record JAFBJS010014289.1, read on the forward strand.
GGACTGAAGTCTAAGTGTGTGTGTGTGTGTGTGTGTGTGTGTGTGTGTGTGTGTGTGTGTGTGTGTGTTCCTCAGGTGTCCACATGGTCCAGTGGATGTTTGGCTGTCAGTGGGATGATGAGACTGGAGAAGTTGATTGTTATGAACAGTATGGTTATGATGGAGAAGACTTCATAGTTTATGACCTGAAGACAGAGAGCTGGATCGCTGCATCACAACAGGCTGTGGCCACAAAGAACAACTGGGAGAATAATGAAGGTTTTATGGCTCGGAGGAAACACTACATCACTGAGTACTGTCCTGATTGGCTGAAGAAGTATGTGGAGTATGGAAGGAGCTCTCTGCTGAGAACAGGTGAAGTCACATGATCTGAACCAACATCATCTTC
>JAFBJS010014320.1:0-32691 GCA_016785265.1 Paraplagusia blochii
GCATGCTCAGGTTAAAATGAAGAAATGGTATGACCGTAAGGCTGTAGATCGCCACATTAAAGTTGGTGATAAGGTTCTGGTATTACTTCCTATTCTTGGATCAGCGTTGCAAGCTCGTTTTTGTGGTCCATATATGGTGGAACATAAAGTGTCCGACGGTGATTATGTGATTGCCACTCCTGATCGGCGGCAACGAAAGCGTTTGTGTCATGTGAACATGCTGAAGCCTTTTTATGAGCGTGATACAGTTTCTGTATGTTCAGACTTATCTCCTGATGCCGATTCTCCACTGCCCACGGATGGGGTGATGCTCATGTCTGCATTAGTGGAGGGGAGTGAGGAATCAGAATGTAGTCCATCTCGTGCCATTGTTTTAGGGCATTTAAATAATTCTGACTTGCTCTCTGTGTTAGCTGATCATCTCCCACACCTTACAGATACTGAGGAGGCTGATCTGTTGGAAATTGTTTACCAGTTTCCAGAGCTTTTTAATGATGTTCCGAATGTGACACATGTTATTGAGCATGACATTGATGTCGGCTCTGCTGCTCCTATTAAACAACATCCATATCGGGTAAAACATGCTAGCTAACAACATTGCTGAGCCTAGCATGAGTGCATGGAGTTCCCCTTGCATACTTGTGGGAAAACCTGACGGTACTTTCCGTTTCTGCACTGACTATAGGCATGTAAACGCAATCACCAAAGCTGATTGTTATCCACTTCCCCGGGTTGATGACTGTGTTGATCGTGTTGGGTCTGCTAAGTTTGCTTAGCTTAAGTTTGACTTACTTAAGGGCTATTGGCAAATTCCGCTCACGAGTAGAGCTAAGGAAATATCTGCATTTGTTACTCCAGATAATTTTTTAGCTTATCGTGTCATGCCCTTTGGAATGCGTAATGCCCCAGCCTCTTTTCAGAGGTTAATGAATACTGTTTTGTCTGGTCTGCCTGGCTGTGAAGCCTATTTAGATGATGTAATCCTGTATAGCACTTCTTGGCCTGCACATCTTGTTCAGATGCTCAGATGAACTCTTTTGCAGACTTTCTGCTGCCAAACTCACCATCAACTTGGCTAAGTGTGAATTTGGGAAGGCGACAGTCACCTATCTCGGTAGAGTTGTCGGAGGGGGACAAGTGCGTCCGGTAGATGCAAAGACTTCTGCAATCCTGCACTTCCCTGCTCCTGTTGATCGTCGTGGGTTGCGCAGGTTCTTAGGTATGGTGGGCTATTACCGCAGTTTTTGTAGAAATTTTTCCACTGTGGTCACTCCCCTTACGGACCTGCTTAGCCCAAAGGTTCCTTTTGCCTGGTCTGAACAGTGCCAGAGAGCTTTTGAAAACGCTAAGGCACTGCTTATATCTGCTCCTGTATTGACTGCACCTGATTTTTCTAAACCTTTCTTTTTGGCAGTCGATGCCAGTGATATTGGTGCTGGTGCTGTCCTTTTCCAGACTGGTGCTGAATCTGTCCACCACCCTGTTTGCTACTTCTCAAAGAAGTTTAACATTCAGCAGCAGCGGTATTCCACCATTGAGAAAGAAGCTTTGGCCCTAGTCCTGGCAGTCCGGCATTTCGAAGTCTATGTGGGAGCTTCGGAGAAACTGGTTGTGTTCAGTGACCATGACCCTTTGAAGTTTCTGAGTCGTATGAGAAATTCAAAACAGCGTCTCATGCGATGGAGCTTGGTCTTGCTACCTTTTAATATAGAGATACAACATGTCCGTGGTAGTGACAATGTGTTGGCTGATGCTTTGTCCAGAGTATCCTAGAGTATCAGAGTTCATGCCTATTGTGACTTAGTAACAGCAGCAATGGAACGCTTGATAAATCAGGAAAATAAGGGATAGACTTGGCACCCTCTACAGGAGACAGGGCAGACTGCAAACAACATGAGTGACAATGTGCACTCTGTTATGTCCCTGTGTTTCCTGTTGGTGGTGTAGTTTCCCTCCTGTTTCTTTTGTTCTGTCTCCCTTATTATTTTCAGGTGTTGCCATTCAGCGGGGGCGGAGCCAACCCTTTATAACCTGTGCCTGGCAGACTGCTCGTTCTTCTTCTTCTTCTTTGTTCTTCTAGTTTCTTCTGAAGGAGCCAGGGTGGCTTACCCACCGCACGTTGTCCTGTTTTCGCTACTGTTTTGTGTTAATAAATTTCTCTAGACACCTTTTATGGACTTTGAGTCACTGTGTTACCTCCTCTAAAGTTACTGGTTGTAACATCTTTATCTACTGACCATGTCCCAGTTCTAAGTAATTTCCCAAACCCCCGGCCAATTAGTTCCCAAAACTACTGAGTGTGTCAGTAAAACTGACCCGCCACTCCTTCCCGTCACAGCGGATGGTAACCGGGTACCGGTGAACATCCGGTGGCACTGCGGAAACCCTCTGCCAGAGTAACCACCTCCTGCAGGCTGTGCGGTCGATGGTGCCCAGTCCATTGATGGTTGTGAAAGCCCCCTGATGAACTGCTCCAGTGCCAAACAAAGTTTCTGCTTTCGTCCTCCTTGATCTAAGTGCTGCATTCGACACAATGGACCATAGATTACTTCTTCACTGCCTCGAATTCAGTGTAGGACTCTCCGTCCTACAGTGGTTTGAGTCATATATTTCAGGTAGGCAGTTCTTCGTTAGCATGGGAGATCATGTTTCTAGCAAACATGACCTTCCCTATGGTGTTGCCCAAGGTAGCTGCCCCGGCCCTGGCTCCTATTCTCCCTTTACTTACTGCCTATGGGCAACATCATTAGAGAATATAACATTGATTTTAACAGTTATGCAGACGATACCCAATTGTATATCTCCATCAACCCCAATGAGACTGGTGCCACTCACCACCTAATTACACGCCTGTCTGCAGTCACAGACTGGATGAGTGCAAATTTTCTAAAACTAAATGAAGAAAAAACTGAAATCCTCCTCATTGGCCCGGAAAACAAATGTGATGTTTTGCACTCCATCCTGGGAAGCCTGAATAAATATGTCAAGTCCCAGGTAACTAGCCTAGGTGTGGTCCTTGACTCTGATCTAAGTTTCGGACCTCACACAAAGTTACCAAAACAGCATACTTTCACCTTAGAAACATAGCCAAAATTTGCAACTTTATTAATCAACATGATGCCGAAAAACTTGTGCATGCATTTGTTTCCAGTAGACTGGACTACTGCAATGCACTTTTCTCAGGCCTTCCGAAAAAGTTTATATTTAAATTACAGCTCATTCCAAATTCTGCTGCCAGAATACTAACTAGGACAAAGAAAAGGGAACACATCACCCCTATCTTAGCAGAGCTCCACTGGCTGCCAGTTTACCATAGAATTGATTTTAAAATCCTGCTACTTGTCTACAAAGCCTTAAATGGTCTTGCCCCTTCCTATATTTCTGACACACTGTCTTTATACTCCTGCCCGAGCCCTCAGATCTGCTGCAGCCCACCTACTGGCAGTGCCGGACCCTCCACCAAGATCGGGGAAGCTGCCTTCATGTACTACGCTCCCAGAAAATGGAACCACTACCACTGGACATCAGAGAGGCCCCCTCAGTGGACTGCTTCAAGCAAATGCTTCAAACTCACCTCTAAAAAATTGCTCATTCATAGCTCTACTAGCCCTGGCAGAGGGCTCCCAGGGAGGCCGTTAGTTCTGCCTGAGGTTTCTTTCTACCAGGAAGAAAGTTTTTCCTCAATCCTGTGCCTCAAAGGGACTTTCATACACTATGGCCCCTCTACTCATTGACATTTTTTATTCTGTAAAGACTGTACTTGTGGTGCTGTAAATGTTTTAAATGTTCTCTGAGCTACATGCCTGAATGACATGTGCTCTATAAATAAATAAACTTAAATAAACTTAAACTTATTAGAGGAGAGTAACAATCAGTAAAAGCAGTGTCACCTGTGCTCAGTGCAGCATCGACCTCGCCACTCACCTGCTCTCTCAGCTGCATCAGTGTGCAAATCACTTCCTTACAGTAAGTCCTTAGTGATGTGGACACCAAGGTATCTGTAATTATTGACTCTCCACAGGGGTTCCATATAACCTTAAAGCGGTAAGGGTGAGCAGACCCATGATTTATGGCATCATCACTACTCCTATGTGGGCGATAGGCAAACTGTAGTGGGTCAAACAAAGCTGGGAATGAAGCGCAGATAAAGTCATTAATAAGTCTCTCAAATAATTTCATCACTATAAATGTGAGAGCCACCGACAGAAGTCATTAATGTCATTTGGTCTGGACTTGGGGACCGAGACTATGGTGGATTTTTTTTAAAGCAGGCTGGAACAATGGACTGCATTGTTGTGAATGTCGTGTTATTGTGTGAAATTGTATATATTAGCAGGTCATGCCTGCCTGGAATGTTACTGATATCAAAACACTATTTAAATCAAAACATTATGACAAGTGAAGTCACATCTGAACATACAACCCCTTGTTGAAAAGGACCTTCTCTGTTCAACAGTGGTACGGTAAGATTTTTCTGTTTGTCAGTTGAAACTCATGGAATGACTTGGAAATCATGATGAATGCCCACGGATTTTGGTTAGGAAATACCTTCCTACACCATGGAAGTGACATCATCCATCAGTTTAGCAATAAAGCCGATCACCATTTCTGCAAACAAGCTGATGTCATTGCCTGGAAGACTCACGGAACATATCCCAGTCTATGCTACTCAGCTTGTCCTGCAACGTGGCCTCTCATAGGTCCAGTCCAGTGCTGTACATCCCTTGTTGCCGTGGCAACCCTCTTGGTCCTTTGTTTATATCCCGGCACGAGGAAAATGGCGGCATGGTGAGATTTACAAAATGCCGGTTTGTAATTTGCCATGCAACTGTCCCTATGTTGAGTGTAACAACAAATACACTGGCACACAGTGTATTTGCGCTCCGGGTTGGACAAGTCACAGTCTGGCATGACTTTGGTCAGTTTGGCCTGGTTGAAATCTCTGACCACGATGGGCGCAATGGGAGACAACCATGTCTCTGTTAAACAGAAGATACTGGTGTCTCTGATATCCCTCTGGCCCTAATATCATCTAGCTTGTTGTCCAGTTACTGAACATTGGCCAGCAGGATACTAGACAATGGTGGAATGGTGGTCAAAGTTCCGTACTTGCTTCTCTGGCCTCTGTGCTGGTTGCACAACGCTGGGGTCATTGCTGCATTGTCACGTCTACCATGCAGGCGTGACACAGATGAGAGCACCGATGATGGTGGAGTGTTGTGTGGTTCAAATGTTGATGACTTACCTGTTTCAGCAACTGGCATTGGCACAGAGACAGACAAGATCCTGTCCTTTCCTAACGCAGATCTGAAACTTTTTATGTGAGGAAGACTGAATTGTCATCTAATGGTGACACTAAAGGATCACAACAGATGTTTACTGAGGGTAAATGCTCAGTCTGCATAAGTAATTCCATTGTTTAAGTTTATTGCAATAATGTATCTTATTTTTTGTTTATAGTTGTTCAGTGGCCTAGCAGTTAAAAAATAAGACTTGGGTCCGGAGGTTTTCTGGTTCAAATCCACCAGCTGCAAGATTACCACTGAGATTCTTTCAGCATAGCATTGTCCCACGCACTCCTAAACAATCCATAAATACAGATTCAGCCTTGCAATAAGTAAAATCTTAGAATTTTGTTTACAAACATTGAAGCTCAAAAGATAAAACAAACAAAAAGAATTAGGTTGTTCTGCTAAAAACAACCACTGACACACACATACTGTACCACTTACAGCTCTGGCACCAGCTCTGATATTCCCATGAGTGGTATGTTTGCCAATGTGTGTGCACGCTCATGCATATATATTGGGAGAGAAGAAGACATTTTGTGTTGTTTATTCCATTCTGCAGACAGTAGCAATGCTTAACGCCACCTGGGTAAGCAGGTTATTGCCATATCAATCATTTACAGTGACATTCGATGGTGGAGAACACAGACAATATTGACCAACAGACTGACAGAGATAAATGCTGCTGAAAATAACCACCTCCCATCTACACCTTGTTGCAGGAGCCATCCACTGCTTTACTCCTCTGTTTTCACTGTTCATTTCCCACTTTCTGTTCTGCTGTATTCACAGTGGAGCTCACATACTGAACTGACTCTGAGCTACATTTCCGTATCAAACTGTTTAACTACTATTTGCTGGTGAAAACATTCTTCTCCTTTGGTCTTGTACCTTTTAAGGGATGCATTATCCTTTTCCACCCCCACCCCCCCCCTCCCTCTTTACTCTCCATGTTCTACTCTTTCAAATATACACTTTCAAATTGAGCTTGGTGTTTTAGGAATTTTTGTATTAAATATATTGTGAAATAACTAAAAGAGTGACATTTAGATAGAACGTCTATCTATGCACTATTATAATCTATTATTTAAATGAATAAAAACATGAACAGGAACTTCCTTCAAAAATGTCCATTCAACATTTAAAATGAAACTTTTTGAAAAAAGATTGTTCTCCATTTTTGGCAAAACCTTTTGCTAAACTGTCTGGTCCTATGCCTTATTGCTTTATGTTCTCCATGCAATTTACTTTAATCATTCACATGTATACAATGCAACGGATCCCACTGATTGTACAAAAGCACAAAACTTTAACAAGTTGATATTGAAAAATATGGTAATGCACTTTAAGACTAAAGACGCACAAAATTTTAGCAGCCAGGGATGTTAATTTGCGGTACCCTGGTAGTAGATACTGATAAAATGTGTCCAGACCTACGGAGGCAAATTTGCCCTTCTGTATTTGCCAAATCTGCATCATGATTACTAATCAATTATTTCTAGTTTCTAGTCACCAAATACCTGAAAATGTTTCCTTCCTCCTTAGATTATACTCTTTCATCACAGCCACATTTTCTTCATATAGAATTCACATGGGTTTTACCCCCATGTACATCATGGCTGGTCTCACCACTGTCCTGTAAACCTTTCCCTTCACCTTAGCCTACACTCGTCTATCACAAATCACTTCTGCAATTTTCTCCAGTTTTTCCACTACCCTTTTCTACTAACTCACAGCCTACCTATGGAGCATACCCGTTGACGATCAATCAAAATTATTCCTTCTACTTCTACCTTCACACACATGAATCTGTCTGACATTCATTTTACATCCAGCACATTCCTAGTATAGTCTTCCTTAATGATCAACCCTACTCCCCTCATGTTAAAATAACTTAAAACCTCCTCCAATGTTTGTAACCCTGCTGCCCTTTCACCTGGTCTCCTGCACACACAAAATATCTACTCTTCTACTCTCCATCATGTCAGCTAGCTCTCTACTTTTCCCTCTCATTGTACCTACAGTACCACCTTCAGAACAACACTTCTAACCATCTTCTTTTCCCTTTATTGCCTTAATTGTCCTCCTCTTCTTCTTCTTTGTCTTCAACCAAAGTCGTCCAATTTCCAACAGTACCCTGTAGGTTATCAGCACTGTTGGCAGAGAATGGGACCTTCACTACAAAACACAGGCTTGCTGATTCAACCCTACCTTGAATTGGGGTAAAAGAGTTTAGTTAGGCAACTGGACATTCAGTTTTTTGGAAAACGTTTCACCTCTCATTCAAAAGGCTTCTTCAGTTCTAACTGTTAGTGGGGAGTAACAGAAGTTATGACCTTGAATTGTATTGATTTCCAGTTGAATTATATAAATTCCCAATAATTCACATATAAAGTTTTCAATTTTGAATATTTCCTACATTTTGCCAGCTTAACTGCGCATGGAAAGTTCCAGGACATTTACTTCAGATTTTTTGCCCCTTTGCAACCTATTTTAACACAAACAAGTGGTGCAGCTCTCCAGGGCCACAACGACTCTGGTGTGGAAATGTTCAGTACTGATTTAACACGGAAATTTTACAGCCCTGGTCTGCAAAGATATTTTAGTGACAAGTGCTTCTGTAAGTAGGTGAGGCCAAATGAGTAAACCATGTGAAACCAAGTGGTAAACGTGTAAAAGCACAGCTGATATATAATTGATAACTATTGCCGTGGCATAGCCAGCTCCAGAAAACACACAACATTGTCACAAGCACTTCATCAAAGAATTGTGAGAAAAACACGAAATATAAAAACACATGTTTTTACCTTTTTGCTCTTTAAAAGGAGTCTATGCTTCTGTACTCTGACACTGTTAGTTTACAGAAGCAATAATTCAGAGTCACATTCACAAATAAATTAACCAGAATTATAAGAAATTTAATAATAAAATGGTCCATGAAGTAATGTTTATAATATCACATCACCTTCTATCATCATTATTAAATAATTACAATTTTAACTCTTAATTTTAAATGTAAATAATTCTTCTTCTCCATTTTATCCATGAATATGTTCATCGCTCTCTCTGGTTGTTTGTTTTCTGGTTGTCTGGTTGTTTGTTATTATTATACATTGTTATTCTTACTACATTTTTAACTAAATTCTGGTATATTTTATTAATGGTGTTAATCATAATTATTTTTTAAGCCTCTTCCTCTGTGTAATTGTGGCAGTGTTTGCTAAAGCCTTACTTTGGTGTTCAAAGTATATCATCAGATGATATTTTCATGTCATGTAGTCCAGTGATTTTGTCACAGAATTTTGAAATGAATGAAACTGTGACGCTATCTCAACAGTGTGCGAACTCAAATGAACTAGTACATATTCTTATACAATAATCAGTGCTATTATATTAATATTAATACTAAATAAGATATTGTAAGATGGGCAGCAGTGGGAGAGGTAAGGGGACTGGGTTGTGGAGGGCTACAAGTTTGAATCCACCAATTGTCAAGTTACTACTGGGGTCCATTAAGTGTGGAACCGTCCCCATTCACTGCTCCCAGGGTGCTCGAAGCTGCCCACTGTTCACTTTGGTGATGGGTGAAATGCAGAGATGACATTTTGTTGTGCGCAGTGGTGACATGTAATTACTATGTCACAATGACAAGGAGTATGGTTAAAAAAAAAAACAAACAAACAACTAAAAACACTAGCTTTTGTTCCCTAGTGGCTGGTTTACAGATGGATGCCAATTCTGCTCAAGAACAATCTTAATAATATGGGAATCTTGCAATTTGATCTTCGTAGCAACCTTAAATTGTACTCAAGTGTCTTAGATTTATATTGAAAAGTTATCCTGATTTCCAGTTAATTGACATTAATTCCCAAATGATTCTATGAATTCCCAATAATTCACATAGAATGTTTTGGAATAAATTGAAAATATTGTAATATAGTTTTATGATAATAATTTTGGAATATTTTTTAAATTCTACCAGCTTAACTGCCCATGGAAAGATTCAGGACATTTATTGTAAATTTTCCTGCTCTGCTATCTCTTCTGTTAGCCGATTTCGTTTACTATGTTGTCAGCTGATCTGTTCTTACTTCTGGTCTTAGATGTTTTGTTAGCTGGTCTGTTAGCTGCTTAGCTAGCTGATCTATTACCTGTTCTGTTAGATGCCCAGATAGCTGTTCAGTTAGCTGCTCTTATAGCAGTTAGCTACTTTGTTAGCTTTTATGTTAATTGATCTGTTAGCTTTTCTGTTATCTACACTGCTAACTTGTCTGTAAAGCCAAGCTTCTTCGTTAGCCGTACGGAGACTCCTGATGTTCAAGAATCTTGTGCACTTCAGGCGCCCTCGTTGTGGTGAGATGGATGGCAGTGTGCCACACTGTCCTGTGGGGCAGTTTTGTCTGCCTTATAAGAGGAGGTCCAGCTGGGTCGGCCTTTTGTCAGAAACACCATTAGATAGCCTCTCTATTGCAACATAGCAGGGTTTACTTACTGAAAGAAGCATGTGAATGCCGACGGGGGCCGGACTGCAGAGTGTTCTTCCTCAATGAGCAATTTTATCCAAGCAACGTGCACTCGACACTCACATGCACACAGATTTCACAGGCATTACGCAGTGCCACTGTTTGCACTGGGGCCGAAGCACAAAGCAGAGAGGTAGCCCAGATGGGGTGCCAAAAGTTCGGATTTTCCCAGGATAGCAACTACTCTCCCTGGATAGAGGGTGAGTAACCAGGAAGAATACAGCTTCTTTTCAAGGGCCTCTGAAAGGAAAGCCAGGAACTGTCCTAAACAAGGGAACGACCTGGATTCTCTGGACTTGTTTTTTCTGTTTGCCTATGCCTATACACACATTAAATTAATATTTATTTTCTGTGCACAACGAGAATTAGCAGACACAGGAAAGGTATGAAGCACTCATCACTGCAGAGATTATTAATCATGATCGCTGTTGTGAACTCATATGCTTAATGACGGCGGGATTCGTCTGAAGCATTCACTGTCAGTCAATTTGACTGTTTTCAGCAGTGATCACAGCTCAGAGGAATTTCCCTGAAACTTGCAGCAGTTGCCAGGTGACAGCCCTAGACACTCTGAGCATGCGGTGTGAATAGAGAGGTGGGACGTGTCAGTGTCCTCACCTAACAACCATCAACAACAGGCGGCTCTTGTCCGATCTGTTGAAAAAGAAGGAGAAACAACACTGTGCAACTTCCACAACACATTAAACTCCCTCCATTGCATTCATACTCAACATGTGTTCGCTAATGCCTCCTAAGGTGGGAACACAGCGACCTAATGGTCCCTCACATTAGTGGCAACTTTAAAGGAGCAACTCCATCCACGATACTTCAGTTCTTACTTCCTTTATCCCAAAGGAAAGTTACTAGGGATTAGTAACAGTGTTGGTGGCAGTGATGGCCTTTAGTTTAAGGCAGTGATTTTCAATCTTTTTTGAGAAGCAACACATTTTTTACATTTACAAAATCCTGGGGCACACCACCAACCCAAATTTCATTTTAACACAGTAAATGCAATCCATATAGTTAATCATATACTGTAGTTTCTAAATGTCTTTATACTCCTCTACTCCTTTCCCTCCTCAAAAACCTCTCCATCACTGTCACTTACTCATCTTGCTGTCACTTGCTGTTATGAACAATATCGTCTGTATCGCAATCGCTCCCACCTGCTGGAGTATTACATTATCTGCCACACTTTATTATAGTGCACACACCAAATAATAGTTAATTAGGTGATATTAGATAATTTCCCACGGCAAACCTGACGATCTCTCAAGGCACACTGGTTGAAAATCACTGGATTGAGGAACCGTAGTGTGGTTATGCCAGTAAAGGTAATCAATAAAGTTCACCGAGCATGCCAGCATCCCCACTCACTACCTACTGTTCACTTTGGTGATGGGTTCAATACAGAAGTCAAAGTCCTCTGTGTGCAGTGGTATGTATCATTATCTCACAATGACAAGGAGGTCATTTACTGTATTGTGGTTTCTCTTGTGTCTTGTGTCTTCTCTCTGCTGGTCTGATGCACCTTATTTTCTGTTGGTCTGTTATTCTAATGGCCTCTTGGTCTGTTGGTTTGATGTCTATTTGTGGGATGATTTATAATCTGTCAGTGTCTTGGCCTTTTCATCTTATTGTCTTTTTATTTGATGGTCTGTTAATATTATGTTGATCTTTGGATTTTTTGATCAGATCATCTGATGGTTTTATGGTCTGTTCGTCTGAACAGAAGACCTATTGGTGTCCATTTGTGAAGACCTTCTTGCCTCATGTTCTGTTGATCTTTTGGCCAGCTCTGATAGTCTGTTGGTCTGTTGTTCCGATAGTCTGTAAGTGAAGTTAAGGTCTGTTGGTCTCACGGTCTGCTGTCTCATGGTCCGTTGATCTGTTGGTGAAGGTCTCGGAATCTGTTGGTCTCTTGTCATTGTGGTTTGAGGGTCTGATGGCTTCATGGTCTGTTGTTTTGATTGTCTGATTATTGGTTTGATGGTCTTATAATCTGCCGGTGTCTTCGCTTTTTGATCTGATGGTGTGTACGTTTGATGATCTGTTATTCTGATAGAATTCAGCTATGGGGGGATTTTATATTGACATTTTTTATTCTGCCATTGTTTAGTTCGCTCGTTCGTTCCATCCGTTGAGCTCTGCGCTCATACTCAAACAGTGTTAGCTGCTCCTCTGGAGTTTTTCTGTGTACAGTTGGTAAACTGGTCAATTTGGAGCTGGTCTAATCCGCCTCATGGTGACTTTTATCAAGACTGCGCACCCTGCTGCTCCATTGGCCTCGTTATTTTTCTTGCTCTCATCGGGAGAGTTTGGATTTACATTAAGAGGCTTAGCTGCGGTAGCATTCTGGAGCCAAAAGGTCACTCCTGCAAATTGGGTTCATTAATCTAGTGGCCCATGGGAGCCCCACTGGGCCATTCATCACACAGCAATGTATTAAAATGAAGAAGTGGTCAGAGATTACACCACAATGAGGACTTTCCTCCAGTGATAAAGAAAATGTGGATGGCTGGATTTCCAAAGTCAGATTTCTACTCTCTGTCCTATCAAAGGGATAATTGAGAGTGGAGTGATGATGTCACAGATGAGCCACAGACTGAGTTATGGATATAAAAACTGTGTGACTGAAGCTCAGGCCATAGTGAGATAGGGATGCACAATTATGGAAATGTATATGAATTAACAGGGAGTTATGTGAATAAAACAGAAATTCAGATACTTTATTCAACAGCAAACTTCAATATTGCTAATATTGGTGTAAATATATTGTATCATAATCTTGGCTCTGTCAACCAGATTTCTACCCAGTCTATTCCTCCATCACAGTCACAGGTGATTTGTTGGAGGCCACACTGTTGAGGCCAAGTGAAGGCTTTTACTAAACACATCAGTTCATCAACAATTACATCAAATTCACCAGGGAGGAGACCAAGGACGGAAAACATCCTTTCTTGGATTGCGAGGTATCAGTTGGGGGAAATGGAGACCTTGTCACAGAAACCCACACATACTGACCAGTACCTACTCTTTGACTCTCACCATCCACTAGAACACAAGCTCAATGTCATCAGGACTCTGCAACACCGGGCAGAAAGCATTCCACCAGAGCAGAGGGGAAGCACACATCAGACAGGTCCTGAAAACCTGTGGCTACCCTAACTGGGCCTTCGACAAATCAGGTAATAGGCAGAATAAAGAAACCACTACAAAACACATCACAAAAGGTCGAAACACATGGTGGTGCCTTATGTTTCAGGAGTATCCGAGAAACTACGTAGGATTTTCAGCAAACACAACATTCCCGTCTACTTCAAACCGGGCAACACACCCAGAAAGAGGTTAGTTCATCCCAAGGACAAAATTCCAAGGGAAAACCTTAACAATGTGGTCTATGTGGTTTAGTGCAGTGAAGAGTGTTCGGATATCTGTATATTGGGGAGACCAAACAATCACTCTGCAAACACATGGCCCAGCACAGGAGGGCGACCACATCAGGACAGGACTCAACAGTTTATCTCCATTTCAATGAAAAGGGACACTCTTTCAAGGACTCAGAGGTGCATATTTTGGACAAGGAGGACAAGTGGTTCAATAGAGGAGTGAAGTAAGCCATCTATGCCCATCTAGAACAACCAACATTGAATAGAGGGGGAGGTCTGCGTCATCAACTGTCTGCTACATACCATTCTGCCTTGAGATCCCATCCTAGGAAGTTCAACTGCTCATCAATACCAGAGCAGGCTTCTCTAGACGGGTTTACAACGACTACCATTCACTTCTGGACAAGTGACAAGAAAACTGCTTATTAACGTCAGGAGCAGTTTCTGCCTAAAAAGGTGTGATCAAAACAACTCTTGTCAACCTTTGTCCAGTGGTGAAGGGAGTGGTCTAGAGTAGTATAACTACTAGAGTTCCCTCCAGCAACAACCAGAAACTGATGAAGTTCTTCAGTTGAAGAATGAAACGTCTTTCAACTCCAAGAAGAAGTCCAGTTGCTTACAACTAAACCCTTTTTGGATGTTGGGCCAAGGCACAGACAAATGATACCACAGAAATAATCCTGGGATTATAGTAGTCAGTTCATTATTTAGTTAAATTCTATAATTACATGGAGTACATATATTTGTAATATATTTTATGTGTATTTCTATCATTGTAGAAAATATATTGGGGTCGTAGCTAGCTGGTTAGTAAGTTAACTATATTGTATTATTTGAGATAGAACTATAACAAAACAACAATATTTCCAGTTATGTTTTATATGATTGGAAAGAGGAGTATTACTGCACTATACTGTGTTTGGGACTCCAGGGGATTTATGTCCTTACCTAACAATGCATCCTCGATTCCTGGGCTGAGGTATCAGTCTCCAGTTTCATCAGATTTTCTGAATAGCTAGTAACATCAACCAGACCATACAAATCACCAGACCAATGTTCTCCTAAATTAGACAATAAAGATTACTATTTTGTGTTGCCCTGTAATCTGGTAACCCTTATGACCCGGAAGTACAATTTTTTTTTCTGCAATGTTTCTTTATTTGGGAGTGGAACTGGAGTTTTTCCTTTCATGATGTGAGGCTAAAACTGCTGTGATTCCTCTATTAAAGATCAGTGTCTGATACTGAACCAAATGGTGGAGAAGAAATCTGACCGTCCAAGACTTGGAGCTGTGTCAGAACCACAACGAAACAAATCTAGAGAAGCAGACTGAGTCTGCTGAAGAATACAATGCACCAAACACTACTACTACCTGGTCGCTCCATCTCTACGATCATACTTGTTCTACCAATGTATCCACTGCCCCTCCTCTAAACACGCCAAACCATCTCAATCTGGCTTTTCTAGCGTTTTCTTCAGACCTCCCTATCTGTGTTGTCCATCTATTGGCCATCTATTTCTTTCACTCCTAAAGAGAATCTGAGCATCTTCAATTCTGCTACCTGCAGCTCTGCATCCTGCTTAATAAGAATTAAAAAAGCCTTTATTTGTTCTAGAGTGAGGAAATTGCTTTTTGCAACAGCATAGCTACAGAAGTGGAGATGAGAGTAGGTAGGATAGACCTAAAAACACAAAAAACAATTTGATGAACATAATATACTTATTTGGATCACACCTGCAGGATGTACTGTAATGCAATCAAATATAATGTAATGTGAATGGAGACAAGTAGGTGGAAAAAATAAGAAGAAGCCGCTATTTGGAGATGCATGGATGCACACAGTTGCTCTGACACACGATAAGAACAAAAACATTTTTATTCTGTATGGACTGGTTTTCTCTTTTGTATCTATGTTCACCCATGTGCATTGGACAGGTTGAGATAGAAATTGTGGGTAAATCACCGGGCTTTAATTTGGTGATAATCACTTATCATAACCCTGGTACAGTACAACACGAGTCGCACGACGGTAACAATCATTCATAGTCCCTTTTTCAGGGATTGCCACAGTCTCCATTTAATGACCTATTCCTTTCCTTCTTTTTCACTCCTAAAGAGAATCTCAGCACCTTTAACTCTGCCACCTCCAGCTGTGCCTCCTGTATACAACCTATTTCTAGTGTCTCTAAATCACACGTCATGGTTGGTCTCAAAATCGTCCTGTAAAACTTTCATTCACCTTAGCTGACACTCATCTATTACAGATCACTCCTATTACTTTTCTCTAGTTGTTCTATTCTGCTCATACTCTATTCTTCACCTCTCTTTCACAGTTTCCACTGCTCTGAACAGTTGATCCTAAGTTTTCCTCTAGTTGCTGCCTACTCTCACTGCAGAACACAATGTAATCTGCAAACTTCATCATCCATGGAGACTCCTGTCTGACCTCATCTGTCAATCTGTCCATCACTAAAACAAACAAGAAGGGGCTCAGGGCTGAAATTTGATGCAGTCCCACCTTGTACATCTAAAATATTGTGGCCAAATTAGCTAAATATCATACAGTCTATGTCTGGCTTTAGCTGACTCTCTTCTATCACAGATCACTCCTGATACCTTTCCCCAGTTGTTCCATCCTGCCTCCACTCGATTCTTCACCTCTCTTCCACAGTTTCCACTGCTCTAAACAGTTGATCCTCAGTACTTAAACTCCTGCTCCTCCTCTTCTACTTAATTACCTTACCATTCCCAAAGGAGGGAATAAGGGATTACTAAAGTTTTGTCTATCTATTTAAACATATGATAGACATTAGATACAATAAGCATTACTGTTTATAAAGCCTGAAATTAGAAATTATGGATACATTGATGATATGCTCAAAATTATCACTTGCACAGTGTCCATTTGACATATTAAATATCTTCCCGAAGGCAATGTGTTTTTTTATACACTGGGATTCTGTCTTTCTCACCATGGAATTATCTCTCTCTCTCACACACACACACACACACACACACATTACTACCATTATTGAAGGTAGTAATTGTGTTGAGAGGATTCAGCAGTATTGGATCCTGAGGCAGTAGATACAGAAGATACAATGAGAGGCTGGTTAAGTTGCTGAGCAGTGAAACGGAGAACAGATGCTATCAGCATCGAAACAAAATGCTGCCACGGTGCTATCTGAGCCTGATCCATGGCAGCCTTCCCTTCCCGTACACACCAAATACTTTAAATTGTCCCTGGTCTTTCGTCCTCCGTCCTCCTGGAGCCAGAGATACAGCTTCCGCTCTATATTCTCATCATCTCATCTACTATAATTTATCACATGTAAATATATGTATAATAATACAAACATTTTCTTTCTGTAAACTCTTCTTTATTCTCCGTTAGAAGTAAAGTGTGGAAGAGAGAATGGGTCATAGGATAAAACGTTCTTTTCATTTGGATGGGTTAGGGTTAGAAACAGAGTTTAGAAAAAGTTTACACCAGGTCTGCTGGTCTGTTGATCAAGGTCTGTGGTTCTGATGGCCTGGTGGTCTGTTATCTGTTGGTTAGATGTCCAAAATGACTTCCAACAGTTTTCTCAGAAAGGGTTGACCTAATTTTAATGTGTCCTAATCTATCGTTTTGACCACCTGGGGTAATAACCAGAAGTCAGAGGTAAAAGCCAGGCAGAAACCGGACTGCTGAATATCAAAGGAACTGTTTTACTGTAGGAGCATCAGAAGCTGATGGTTGTTTAGAAAGCAAACAGCTGCGAAGAAGAAACACACTGGAAGTGTCCCCGGTAGATGATGATTTCTGATTAAATAGCCCATCTCCAGCCTCACTCACTAACTACTTATCTTTCTTGGTTTCAAAAACAACAACAAAGCCATCCTCTTTTACAGCACCATTGAACTGTTTCTAAGCACTGCCCCCACAAGCAACATCAGTCTGGTTTCTGCCCTACACAGCAGACGTAGGAAGAGGTGCACTCCCATTACCCAGAGCTGTGTGGTTTGCACTTGAGGGGAGCAGCTGCTGTCATTGAAGCTCTCTGACTCAGACCACAGGCCTGAATCGAGCCTCAGTAGTTGTCGAGCTGTGGGCTGGAATAATTGCCCAGGATCTTAAAAAAAGCTCCTAGCTCTTATTTCATTAGCAGGGTGTTTTCACTAAGTAATGTTCCTGGAATGTGCTCTTGAGGCACCCACCAATGGACATTCAATGATGAAAGGCATGGAGTGGTGATGTTATAAAATAGATTGCTTTTTAATTAGTCATTTTTAGTGGACGTGGCCTTTGCGTTGTTCCAGGGTCATTGTCATTGTCACTAGAGTGGACCTCCAGGGTTCACCTCCTGGACAGGTTCCTATCCCAGTTAGAGGCTCACAACCTGAAGGGAAGTTCTTGAGGGGCTGATACAGTTCTGCAGTGTGATTGGGTGGCATTTTGGAGACTGTTGACCCTGTGACAGAAAAGCCTGTGTTGGAAGGATTTTATGGACATTTCGGGCAACCCCAACACTATTGTATAAGGTTTCAAAAACCAACAATATCATACAATACAATAAGGATGATCAGTCTGTGGGTCTGGCGGTCGGTTTGTCCATTAGTCCGAAGGTCTGGTGTTGGTCTGGACCTCTCATCCAAGAGGCTTCTCGAGTTCTAAATATAGTAACAGCTATATCCTGTGAGTGAGGAGAAAGGGGTGTTCGGTGGTAAAGTTTTAAAGACAACTTTACCACTGGCTTTACCCTGGGGAGGCCATTCCATGCATTTATGATCTCCCCAAAATCCATATAGAGGGAGCTCCACTCAGACCAATTATCAGCAGCATCAATTCAGTTAACCACAACATAGCAAAACATCTGACCTCCATCGTAGCACCTCTGGTTGGAAATACACTAGAACCCGTCAAGAATTCACAAACAAGGTAAAAAACATTACACTGGACGCTGATGAGACCACGGCTTCTTATGAAGTCATGCCACTTCTCACATGCATCCTCACCACTGAAGCAGTAGCAACTGTGAGGATTAGTCTTTTGCAAGATCACACACTGTCAGAAAGGACCAACTTGAAAGTAGACCACATGCACCCTTCTAGATTTCTGCCTCACCACTACATATTTTCAGTTCAATGATTAATTTTACAGACAAACAGGGTTGTGCAATAGTGCCCAGTGTCTCCAACAGTGCCAAACCTCTACATGGAGAATGTAGAACTCGTGAAGTAAGTAATTATGACTAGTAATAAGTATTCATATTAATAACTAGTAACTATAACAACATTATGAAGTTCTATATAACCACTGTTACACTAAAACATAAAAAGTTATAGAATAGCCATATCATTAAGAACTGCTCTTTTCCCTCCCTCTTTGGCACCACTGATGTTCAGGCTTCCGAAGATGAGATGTTTAAGGTAGGCCACAATAAAAATCAAGGAGAATCTCCTTCACTTTAGCAACTAGTTTCTTTAATTTGAAGACCACTTGGTCTGTCAAGCTGGACTCCACCTTATTTCTTATAAAATGCCTGGCAGAGGTGTGAAACCCTTGCAGATATGTTTCTGTAAAACCCCATTCCTGCATTGCTTAGCCTTTCTGAGGAATAAAACCAGATCTGCTGCAGGGTTGCCCGGTCATCAGCCTGGAGCAAGAGAGGCAAGTCATTGTCATCCGACACACACTCTTCACCACCACTGTCCTCAAACGTCCTCCCTGGATTCCATATCTATTAGGTGTCGGTCTCCTTTCGACTCAGCCGCCTCACCATTACTGTAAGAGCGAGCCACCATATACTTAACAATCCCCTTCCCCATGTGTCCATTTTTGGCCTACACTCACATGTTCTTCCTTTTCTTCCTGCCCATACACGCCGACTCCTGGCTGACCTCCCCTCCCACTTCCATCACTCACAGCCCTGTCACTATTCTCACAAACAGATCTGTTCACCAAACCATCCCCCCTTCATCTGCCACCTCTCTTCATAGGCTCTTTCTTGCCTAATCCTGGCACCCCCAGTTCTATGGCACCCCGATTGAGTGATGCTGCGACTGTTTGAGCAGCAGCAGTGATATCTGTGCACCGGTAATACTCCTTTCCCCTGTTGCGCCATCACCAGCCACAGTGGTAGTTTCATCAGCATCAGGTGTACCACTAGCAGTCGTAGGCATGGCAGCGGGTGCCGTAGCAGGCATGGCAACATCTGATGTAGCAGCGGTAGCAGGTGCAGCAACGGCAGCCGCAGGCTTGGCTGCAGCAGCCACAGCAGCAGCAGCAGCCACAGCAGCGTTGGTGGTCCCATTTAAATCGCAACCAGACCAGGGGTGCCCAAACTCAATGACTTGTGAGCTATTTTTAAATGACAGGCTGAAGTGATCTACCTAGATTGAAAAATGGAAATATATTTACCTAGATAAGCCGGATATCTTACTCCCTACATTCACATATAACATATATGGCATACTGTCTAGTACCTATAGTACTCTCACTTTAGTCGGATAATTAACATTTTGAAATACAATAACATCTCTATTTTTAATGACATTTTTTTTTTTATGTTACTGCTCACGATATACCAGCACTCCTTTGGAGATCTACTGGTAGATTGGTTGAGTTATTCCTCAAAATTGCACATGCATTTATATAGATCTTGTTATATAACCATGTGATCAAATTGAAACTGGACCTTGGTTAGACTAATGCGCATACGCTCCCTTATTGTGTGTGAATGCAAAGCGGGTATCGAATGTGCAGCAAATACCAAATTAAACTGAATGTGAATGCAAAGTACATCGAATGCGGATTAGTTTATACGGGATCACATCCCAAATGGCCTACTTCAGTATTTGATTCCGAATTGAGTGAGAAAACGGTGATTATGTGCTTCAGATAGAGTTGCCTGTGATTATACAGTAGGTGGTGTCGTGACCACATGAAGATTCGAGACTTGAACCTTTTCTTGAATCAATTGCCTCAAGTGGCATGGGGCTTCATCTCACCATCACTACGGGCACCCCTGACCAGACCAACTCTGATAATGACAAGACAGAACAGAGTATAGTTCAAATCTTCCAACTGTTAAATCAGACACGACAGATGGAGACATATGTGGACCCAAAATGGAGTTAAAAAGTAAGTTTCCCTTATGTCTTGAATTAAAATGCTTTCACACATTTTCTTCAAAACCAAAACAAGTTGATGCATTTGAATAGTATATTCCATCTTCTTCCTGTGATTTACAGCTCGTCTGTGGGTCCAAGTTTTGGAATTCATTGCTATTCCTATTTTACTCATCTGGTCAACTGTAATGCACACTACCCATCTATTTGTACTAACTATTCTGATTGCAGCCCTCAATACGGCAAACTGTATCGTGAACTGTATGTATTGTTGTGTGTATTGTAATGTTGTGGTTTGTCTGTGTATGGGATAGCGAGGAATGCAATTTCAATACCTTTCACGTTCTGCACGTGTAAAGGTATTGACAATAAAAGCTGACCTTGACCTTGACCTATCACCTTCCTACTCCCTAATCACTCTAGCCCTTTGATTTTACCACAACGTAGCACAGTTTACATATTGAATTCATGTTTTTCGGCTCTCAACCATACTTAAAAAAGCAGAAGCTTTTCAATACATTTAACTTATAGCCAATAAATGAATGTATTCCTGTAGTTTCCTCCATGCTTTTGCTAGTCTCACTCTGACAGACCGGGTTCTTCCTGTCACTCTGCTCTCTAGCTGGCCCTGTCTGTCAAAAGGGGAAGCTTCTGTCTCGTTGGCTCTGCATCATCGCATAAGAGACTTATGCTGAATTAGCTGATGTTCTTTGCATAGAAAACTCAAACTTGAATTAGATTACTTTCTAAAAAGTCACCAAACTAGATATCCTTTAGTTTGTATTGTTACATCTTTAATTTTTAACCGATACAGACTTTGTTATTTGATGCAACTGCAAATTAACTCAAAATTGATGTACTGATGCAAATCAGTGAACTTCCCAACCCTAGAACACAGCCCTAATGACTATCACCTTGTCACCCCCCATCCCTCCTGGAAAGGCCACCAAAATAACCCAGTCATCTTGGTCTCACAGATACACCTGACACCCTCCACGGTATGGATGTTTCATTGAACTATTATTATGATCCAGCAAGGGGGATGAAAAGTGGGTGGTCCACAGTGGAAAAAAGTGTTTCTGTCTCACTCTTTCTCACTTTCAGCCCTGTGTCACTGTATAATTGTGTAGCTGCAAAAGACAGATTTGCCTCTGCAATAACTGCTTCAGACAAGCCCTGTAGGCAGGACGATAAAGATTTTACTAAAGAATACACACTGCACTCTAAAGCCTTCCAGGCTTAGTGTCTCCACTACAAACTAACATTAGGCAGTTGGTGGCCCTAATGGTTAAGGAAGCGGACCTGGGTTCGCAAGGCCCCAGGTTGAAATCCCCTACCGCCAAGTTACCACTGAGGTCCACTGAGCATGGCTCAAAGCTGCCCACTGTTCACTTTGGTGATGGGTTAAATACAGAGGTCACATTTCGTTTGTGCAGTGGTGTGAATTACAATGTCACAATGACAAGGAGTAATGCTGCCAGATAATTGCATCTAGCTCAGCTGACTCCCATGTTTAAATTACTTTTTAAATTACAATGGTTGACGTTTTATACTTGCACAGTCTTCGAAAAGACTTTGGTTGTAGTTTGGACCAAGATAAATGTTCTGAGGACCTGGAAAACCTGCAAAACAATGTGCAGATTTCCATGTTTGGAAAGTAGGGTATATGTAGATTCAATTAGGCCCTTTCTAAATCCACATAAACACAGCTCCTTCTGACATTCTCTGTACATCTCCAACAACACCCTGAATGCTGATAATGCATCTGTGGCTGTCTTTCTAGGCATAAAACTATACTGATGTTCACATATGTCCACTTCCTTCCTTAACCTGGACTCAAGTACTGTTTTCCAAATCTTCATTGTATGGCTCATCAACTTTATCCCTTTGTATTTGTTACCACTCTGCACATCACCTTTATTATAAATTGGTAGCAGATCACTTTCCCTTAACCTAGGCATCTTGCCAATCTCAAAAGTTCTATTGTACAACCTCTTTAAGAATAACTTCTATTAAGCATTTCTATACTTCCACTGGTATGTCGGGATTAACTGCCTTTCCACTCTTTATCCTCTTCAGGGAATTTCTAACTTCATCCCTGAACCCTAATTCGATATAACTTCTTTGTATTTGAATCTGATTCCTCATATCCTTTATTGGAATTGAGTGCGGTACACATGTGGAATAACACGACTATGCCCCACACGTAGGGACAAGGAGTGATTTTTGGTTGTAATCAGGTATAAATATGAAAAGAAAAGTATGTGTCTTTGAGAGGTCTTCCACATAGTTGGTCGGGGCAGTACACACACCGGTTAAAAAAAGAAATGAAGATCCATAATAATCAAGGCATTCAGTACTGGTTGTCTGCCTCAGTCATGACATCACAGAAAATGACTGATTCGGGGCTTAAACCACTGATCCACAGTGTTACTGAGCTGGGTTTGAACATTACATATGATTGAGTTAGGAACTTAGTTCCATTATAATCTTAAATTACTCTTCCATGTTAACCTGTTCAACATCGTTGTATGGGACATTCTGGAATGATCGACCAGCTCTACTGGACCGCACATGTTTTCTGGCAACCCATTCTGTGTTGTCACTGCCACTCTGAGCAACAAAACATCATTCGTTCATCATCATTTTTTTTTTTAAATCAAGCTTCCTTGTCATTGTTACATTGTAACTGCACACAATGAAATGTGACCTCTGAATTTAACCCATCACCTGTGCTGTGAGTGGGCACGGTGCCATGCTCAGTCGACCATAGTGGTAACTTGGCGGTAGGAGATTCAAACCAGGGGCTCTGCAGACCCTAGTCCGCTTCCTTAACCATCACAGAGTTAGAGTTAATGTTAATGTTAGATTCTGGGTTAGGGTTTTCATTTCTGTCGCAGCTGTTAATAACTTTTTCTTTTATGATTTTCTTTTCTTCCATATCCACCCGCAGAACTGCATTAATGCGTACATTAAGGAATGACATCATAAGTCTTCTGCTGTCTTCTGCTGTAGTGCAGTGAACAAAGACAATCTATTTTTAAAAAAGTATTCTGGGACAGTTTATTGTGAGGAAACACAACAGCATGCTTAAATTAATTCCAGAAGTTCTTTATCACACATTTTCTATTTTTCCAAACATACATTACACAAACAACATTATTATTAAAGTTAGACAGAAATAATCTTCATTTCAAAGTCTGTGCCTGGAATAATGATCCAGTCCTTCCCTGATCGTTAACAGGTCTGCTGGCAATTTTAAGTTTAGCAACTACAGCTTCAACATATTATGTTTAGGAATTGTGTTTAGGAACTGTTCCCTCCCATTCAGGCTCACTGTTGCCCTCCGTTATTACCCCAATAATGTGATGAGAGGAGGCAATTGCATTCTATAAACCGGAACCCAACCCGCCACTTTCTGAATTAGTGACACGGTCAATTAGGGCAAATTCACAGGTAAGTTTGTCAGTGGCCACTCAGAAGAGCCAAGAACAATAATGGAAAACATTATGGTAGAGCTATTTAGCAAGGCACAGCTTTGTTGGATGAAAATTAACTTATTTACAACTGGCTGACTTTTATTTTTTTATTTTTTTTCATCTGACAAGAACAAATTCATAGCCGTGAGAGTTTTCACTCATAATCACCCTGCATGATAAAGACAACATAGTTTGATGAAATCTCTGGGGGTGGAGAGGCTGATAAGTCAACACTGGTTTAAAGACATATAGCACTTCTTATGAAAACATTTGATTAGGTTTGTAAATTAACTAGGTTACTCAAGGAGTCGCCTGGGGGAGGTGAAAATCAACGTTGTATTGTGTTTTTATTCCCTGGTGCAATCACTGTGACTAGTGTTTACATCAACTTTGAAAAAAAAGCATATTCTGCAAAGCTGCTTCCCTGCTTCAGTCAAGCAAAAGCAAAACTGGCTGCTTTAATGGAAGAATCATACAGCCTTGATGGATTATGAGAGGGCGGTGTATGAATCAGGCAGGGAAATAGAGAGTGAATCAGCAATGGGACAGGTCTCTTTCCCCAGCCTCCCAGCAGCCCACCATCATTCATTACTGTGATCTATGACGGCTCTTTATGCCCTGTCTTGATATTTCAAACTCATGCGAGGCGTGGATCATTAGGGAAAGCTTTTACCATTAATAAGCAGACGTTATTTACATGCCTAATACTGCAAGAGGCAAAGGGGATGAAGCATTTAGAGGAGGGCATTCATCTTCTCCACACCAGTAAATATCACCCAGATGCTATTTAAACATGCTGGGCCATAGAGGAAAATGTTTGAGTGGGATGGGGAAAGAACCTAGTCTGAAGGCAGGAAGGAAGGATGGATGGAAAGATGAATTGGAGTAAGTAAGGAAGAAAAGAATAATATAAAGAAAGAAGGAAGGAAAATATAAAGAAAGAAAGGGAGAAATTATCAAGTAAGTCAGGAAGATAGTAAAGAAAAGAAGGATGTTAGAAGGAAGAGAGGAAGGGATAGAAGAAGGAAGGGAGGAATGAAGAAAGGTTCAACGAAAAAAAGGAAGGCAAGGAGGAAATAAGAAAGTAAGGGTTCAAGGGATGTAGGAAGGGGGAAAAAAAGTGGAGTAACAAAAAAAGAAAGGTCCAGATCCAACCTGCATCAAAGGAAAGTCCAGCACATATATTTACTGTATACAGAAATATCTAATTTTATCAAATTGTATTTGTGTGATTTCTCGGTTTACAAACAAAAAATATTTTTATGTCTGGACCTGACCTTGCAACTCTAAGATTTGTGACGATTACATGATTCCACAAAGATTCCACAAATATCTTATTGCATCATGAGCTCTGTGTCAGTGCCCACGAGGGAAAAGTCGCATTCATGAGGTGAAGCAAAAATAAAAATTAGGTCAGAAATTTTAATGTGAGATTCATCCAAATTTAAAACCTTTTTCCCTTCCTAACATCACCTTCAGTTAAACTAAAACCTAGAACAGAAAAGAAGTGAGGTTGAAAGAAGGATAAGAAAGATGGGGTAGAGTAAAGTACGGTTAATAGGAGGGAATGAAGATTGAAAGTTAAGAATCAAAGAAAGATCCATTCAAACTAAGGCATTTTCTTTCATTTCCAGAGGTTGCCTGTTGAAAGATGAACCCTGAGATGATAAAGATGAAGTCCCCCAGTATGAAATTATCTTTTAGTCCTGTCCCCGTGACATGAAGTCAACCAAGACAGATCAATGTGAGATTCACCTTTTAGTAAAAATGTAATTAAACAATACATTGTTCTGGGTCTGCTGAGTAAAAACAAGCAGTTTGTTCTCATCTCACTGGAGTTGGAGAGGATTGGCCTGGTTTTCTGAGTGTGTCAGTGTGAAAATCACAAATTCCTACAAATTTGTAAAACATTGCCAACTGATTTGTAGTTGAAGAAAATCTCCAGAGTATTTCTCAGATTAATGTGTCCCGTAATTTGCGAAATTACTAAAATTGTGTCAGGAAAAATCCCAGGCAGATGGAATCAATTCCTAAGCCTTTTACATCCACCTGTTCATCGACTAGTCCAGAGGTCTGCAACCTTTTACAGCCAAAGACCATTTTTCCATGTAAAAGAAAACTCTGGGAGCCACAAATATTTTCGGGTATTTAAAATGAATGTTACTAAGTGATGTGGTTGAATATGATGTAGAACCCAAATGCAGCACTGGCAGACTTTTCTTTGATTTTTAAAGTTTTATTAAAGTAAAACAAAAACAGACTATAGACAATACAACACCATTTCCTAACACAACAAAGACAAGAGCTCCAAACACAACAATGATCCAACCAGGATGTGTAGATTCTCAGTCATCCAGGTAATCCAAAATTAGTTACTTTGAGAGCAACTGGACATAGTAGGTTTCTTGAGGACATTTCACCTCTCACCCAAGAGGCTTCTTCAGTTCTAACCGTCTACAGGGGAGTCCTGGAATTTAACCTCAAACGAGGCTGCATACCTGTGAAAGGGGGTTGTTGTAGAACAAAAGGCTATAGGAGGGAGGTGGGGTTACAGGGTGATATGTCACACCCTGTACGAGACGAGCTGTGTGTTGAGTTAAAGGTGTGAATGGTGGAGTGGGGGATAGTTTTGGTATCAATTGTTGGTATCAATTGTTTCTCGATGCGTGGAATGGAGTCACCGGGATATAATTTGAAATACTGGTTCTGTGTAATACAGTGGTGTTTTTTGAGGTCTTTTAAACAGGCCACTACCCATTTCTTGTAGCCACTGGAAGAGTCCTTATATGTGTTATATCATTAAGTAGAGTATTTATCTTGGTGGTAACCGTGGTAACCGTGGTAATCTGCTGTGTTGAGGATGACTGTACATCTCCCTTTGTCGGCCGATCCATCCACTTATAAACATGTTGATGCAGGTTCTCAGTCATCCAGGTCATCATCAAGGTAAAAGAGTTTAGTTAGGCAACTGGACATTCAGTTTTTTTGGAAAACGTTTCACCTCTCATCCAAGAGACTTCTTCAGTTCTAACTGTTAGTGGGGAGTAACAGAAGTTATATCCTGTGAGTAGGGAGGAAGGGGTGTTTCAGGTCCCTCCTGTTGGGTGGACCTGGAGATACCTGTGAAGTGTGAAACCACTCATTGGGTGGGTATTGATGGGTCGTTACCATCATTGTTGGAGTGGTTTTGGTCACACGGCTCGTTAATATGCGAAACTGGTTGATGAGGGTGGAATCTTTTGGGTATTGTTCCCAAAAGGGCTTGTTAGAGGTTATGTCTCAAACCACCACCTCTGTTGAGGGATGGTTTTTCCACGTTGACAAAAATGGCTTCTTTAACACCTCTCTCAAACCAACTGTCTTCTCTGGCCAAGATCTGAACATCTTGGTCCCTAAAAGAGTGGTTGGTAGCCTTTAGGTGTAAGTGAACGGCTGAGTCCTGACCTGAGGCAGGCAGTTTCTGTGTTAGGGTGTTGACCCCAGCGACGTAAGGAGCAACAGGACCCCAAGCCATTCACAACAGGTCTCCCAAGAGAATTGGGCGAAAAACCTATCCAACAGAAGTCTCACCCAGCCAGAAAAGGATGTTTTGGCCAAAGGGCTGAATTTTGCAGTCTCTCCGGCCCACATCCCCAATGTTGACCTCATCACAGCCACAGAGACAGCCATCAGAAACAACAGGATGAGCGCCACAGAAGCTGAACAACTTAGGCTAAAAGTCACAGCTGCGCTCTCCAGTGCCAAGCCACCTCCTTCAAACCTGACGCTCCAGGAAAAGAAGGGTCTGACAGCTCTCCAAAGGGACCCAGACATCACCATTCTACCAGCAGACAAAGGTAGGTGCAGAGTTGTGTTTAGCACAACGAACAACCAAGCCAAAGTCAAAGCTCTACTGAGTGACAAGGCTACATATAAATCCTTGAAAAGAGATCCAACTAACAGTTACAAAAAGAAGTCCAGCAGCTGGAAAAAGACCAAGCCATTGACCAACCACTCTACCACCGTCTTTACCTGGGGGAGGCCATCCCAAGCATCTACGGTCTCCCCAAAATCCATAAAGAGGGAGCTCCACTCAGACCAATCATCAGCAGCATCAACTCAGTCAGTTACAACATCGCTAAACATCTCACCACCATCCTAGCACCTCTGGTTGGAAATTCACCACATCACATCAAAAACTCGCATGAATTCGCAAACAAGGTAAGAAACATAAAATTGGATGCTGATGAGACCATGGTATCTTATGATGTCACTTCACTTTCACATGCATTCCCCCCTAGATTTCTGCCTCACCACTACATATTTCCAGTTTAATGATTCACTTTACAGACAGAAACATGGTTGTGCTATGGGGTCCCCTCTCCAATAGTGGCAAATTTCTACATGGAGGTTGTGGAAACACAGGCTCTGCTCTCATACACAGGAGCAGCTCCAAGTCATTATTTTCGCTATGTAGATGACACCAGGGTCAAAATCAGGAGATTGACAGCTTCACTGACCACATCAACTCAGTGGACAAAAGCATCAAGTTCACCAGAGAAGATGTTAGGAACAACAGCCTTTATTTTTTGGACTGTGCAGTCCACATCAGGGAAGACAGACATCTCAACATAGAGGTTTACAGGAAACCAACCCACACTGACCAGTACCTCCGTTTTGACTCTCACCACTCACTTGAACACAAACTGGGGGTCATCCCAACTCTCCAGTCATGGGCAGACACCATCGCCACTACAAATAGAGGTAAGATGAGGGAACAAGCACACGTTAAGACATCCCTTAAGAACTGCGGTTATCCCAAATGGGCCTTCCTTAAAACCACTAAGGAAAGGCTTACAGAGAGGGATGACAACAGGAAGGGTTTTGTCGTAATTCCTTATGGCGCTGGGGTCTCTGAGAAACTCAGATGATTTTTTAACCAATATCAGATCCATACGCATTTCAAACCCAGCAATACCCTAAGACAGAAACTGGTTCATCCCAAAGACAAGATCCCAAGACACAAGCTGGACAACGTGGTTTATGCCATTCAGTGCAGCGAGGAGTGTTCGGACCTCTACATTGGGGAAACAAAGCAGCCATTACACAGATGCATGGCACAACATAGAAGGGCTAACACCTCAGGTCAGGACTCAGCCATTCACTTACATCTAAAGGCTACCAACCACTCTTTTGAAGACCAAGATGTTCTGATCTTGGCCAGAGAAGACAGATGGTTTGAGAGAGATGTTAAAGAAGCCATTTTTGTCAACCTGGAAAAAAACATCCCTCAGCAGAGATGGTGGTTTGAGACATAACCTCACCCACCTACAAAGCCCTTTTGGGAACAATGCCCAAAAGATTCCACCCTCATCAACCAGTTTCGCATATTAACGAGCCGTGTGACCAAAACCACTCCAACAATGACGGTAACGACCCATCAATAGCCACCCACCGACTGGTTTCACACTTCACAGGTATCCCCAGGTCCACCCACAAGGAGGGACCTGATATACCCCTTCCTCCCCACTAACAGTTAGACCTGAAGAAGCCCCTTGGATGAGAGGTGAAATGTTTTCCAAAAAACTAAATGTCCAGTTGCCTAACCTATGAAGTTGTTTTGAATTCTCTGCCCAGAAAATTCTCTTGTGATCAGACCAGGGCTCCATAACAAAGAAGAGAAACAATTTATACCAACACTACCCCACACTCCTCCATTCACACCTCTAACTCAACACACATCACACATGACACATCACCCTGTAACCCCACCTCCCTCCTATAGCCTTTTGTTCTACAACAACCCCCCTTTCACAGGTATGCAGCCTTGTTTGAGGTTAAATACCAGGCCTACCCTGCAGTCGGTTAGAACTGAAGAAGCCCTGTGGGACAAAACAGTTTGTCCCACAGGGCTTCACAGGGTTGGTAATCTCCTCTGTCCTTAGACCGTCATCCAGGGTAAGGTAAACTACCAAACAGAGAGGGGAAACTACCTTAGAGTAGGGGAAAAGAAAAGGTAGAAACCTTAGGGAAAACCACAGGTGAGGGATCCACTCCCTGGACGGACAGACGTGCAGTAGATGTTACCGAGGACATACAATATCCAAATACACGTACAATACACGTACAATATACGTACAATATATACACAAGCACTGAATAAATAAACAAAGTTCAGGAATGTGTGGGGGCTCTCTGGGAGTCTTTGGCTTGAACCGCTGGTGGCAGCAGAACTGTAAAAGAGTGTTTAAGTTAGAAAAAGGGGTGCATGTCACAGTAAAGGATGTGACTCTAAGAAGAAAAAGAAGAAATAGACTGCCAAGTTAATGCGCTCAGTGCAAGATGAAGATGAATGAATGAAAGAAAATGCCCCCCAGTAGTCTAGGCCTAAACACCATATAAATAAATTATTGTAATTAGGACATGCACAATCTAGCCTGGGTTATAAACTATGTTAAAGAGGTGGGTCTTAAGTCTCGCTTTAAAAGGGGAGACAGAATCTGACTCTCTTACTGAGAGTGGGAGTTGGTTCCACAGGAGAGCGGCCTGGTAGCTAAAGGTTCTACCACCAGTTCTACTTTTATTTATTTTAGGGGTGACCAGTAAACCCGAGTTTTAAGAACGGAGCGTCCTATTTGGTTTATATATAGTGATTAAATTGCAGATACATTGTGGGGCTTCATTATTTAGGGTCTTATAAGTGATTAGCAATATTTTAAAGTCTTTAAAGTCTACTTTTTACTGTGAGCCAATGCAGTGAAGCCAAGACAGGAGTTATTTGTTCAGGTCTTCTGGTTCCAGTCAGTATGCATGCTGCAGCATTCTGCACCAGTTGGAGGCTTCTTAAAGACTTATTTGGACATCCCGACAAAAAGAGAGTTACATTAATCCAGCCTTGAAGTTACAAAGGCATGAATTAGCTTTTAGGAGTCTGGTCGATATTTATTTTCTTATTGATTTATCTTATTATCTTATTGAGGCTGTTCTACAGGTTTGATTAATGTGTTCATCTAAGGATAAGTCCCCATCAAACAGGACTCCCAGGTTTCTTACTTTACTACAGGGGACTAGGTTACTGCTGCCTATGGTTATACTTAGGTTTGACAGTGGTCCTCTTATGTTTTTTGGTCCTAGAACTATGACCTCAGTTTTTTTCTGTGTTAAGCATTAGAAAATTCTGGGTCATCCATATCTGAATGTCTCTAAGACAATCCTGGAGTTTATTCCAAGGGGTTTGGATCATCAAGCAGTACTGATATTTATATAATTGTGTGTCATCTGCACAGCAATGGAAATTTATGTTGTGCTTCCTGAGGACGGCAACATATACAAGGAGAAAGGGATTGGGCCAAGCATGGATCCCTGAGGAAACGACAGCTTTATCAAGGATTTTAGAAATAAAAGCTAAGTTTGAGATGGGTCTATAATTAGTTAGAGCGCCAGCGTCCAGAGAAGGTTTTTTAAGTAGTGGTTTGATTACTGTTATTTTAAAGGCCTCTGGGACACAGCCACTCAGCAGGGACATATTTATTAGATTTAATAAGGAATTACCTATTTGGGGGAGGGCTTCTTTAATAAGCCTAGCTGGTATAGGATCCAGCTGGCAAGTGGTTTGATTGGCGGAGGAGACAAGTGACTTCAGCTGTGTGAGGTTTAGGGGAGTAAATTCAATTAATTGTGAAGTTGGAGCCACCATTGTATCTAAATTATTCATGCTAAACTGTGTTTTATTCATGTGTGGGGGTAGGAGGTGGTTAATTCTATCTCTGATTGTTTCTATTTTATCAGTAAAAAATGCTAATAAATCATTACTTCTCGGAGATAGGGGTCTTGACAGGTTAGTTACATTATGGCTCTCTGTCAGCCTGGTTACAGTGCTGAAAAGGAACCTGAGATTGCTCTTATTTTTATCAATTAACTGTGAATAATAGGCTGTTTTTGTGTGTTTCAGCACTCTTTTGTAATTATCAAAGCTGTTCCTCCACAAGACATAGTGACTGTCATTTTGTGTGGAACGCCACATTCTTTCTAGACTTGTGTAGTTAATTTTAAGGCGCGAGTTTGGGAACTATGCGGATTTATTACGGGAGATAATTTATTTTTCAAGGCGACAACAGTGTCAATGACTGTTTATAGTGTTAAGTTCGTATTTTCAACTAAGTCTTTTGGTGTTGTGGGGAATACGGTTCTATAATTTTCTTCTGTGTAACGGAAATTCGGCTGGAGGGCAGAAGAGAGCTGTTTGTGAAATTGTTGCACTGAGCTCTCGAAACCGCAACGACTGTAATAGTGGACAGTCGTCAGAGATCAGAGGGTTCTCGTCATATTGTGTATGTCGATACACAATACTCTCACTCTCTACTCCATTCTCTCCCCCAATCTATTGAAATCTGTTTAAACTACCGTTTTTGTTTGTTTCTCTTTTTTATTGCTGTTGCTGATGGATGGGTCGATGCCAAAACTAGGATAACCAGGACTAGGAGGATCAGCAGTTGGATGACCGGATATACACCTACGGACATAACGGCTATTGGAAGACTTGTTTTAAAGATTTTGACTAATTTGTTGTATCTTTTGTATTTGTTTTATTTTATTGTATTTTTATGATTGATTGATTGATACCGTGTGTTAAAATAAGGTCAAGTATGTGTGGCGGTGAGTAGGTTTGTTTACCTGCTACTTGAAACCAAATGAGTCCAGCAGTGCCTTAAAGGCGGAGCCAGGACAATCATTTGCTACAACTATGTGGATGTTAAAATCACCTACTATGATGATTTTATCTGATAAGAGGATTCATTCATTCATTCATTCATTCTCATCCGCTTGTCCGGAGCCGGGTCGCGGGGGCAACATTCGGAGGAGGAACGCCCAAACTTCCCTCTCCCTAGACACTTCCTCAAGCTCGTCTGGGGGGATCCC